>MU184166.1:49917-100284 GCA_016904865.1 Pissodes strobi | reverse complement strand
TTGGAATTTTAAAGTGCATTGAAATGTTTTCAAATTGAAATCCTTATAAATATGTATGGAAAAAATGCAAGTAAGCACTTCGTAGTTAAAAGCTTCCTAAAAATCAATACATATTATAATATACGATATGGTATCTGAATTTAATTAAAGGTCCGCCGCATCCATAATAACTGGCTTATTTATGCCCTGTCAGCGATAAAATCGATTGGGTTAGATCGGATTATTCATATTTAAATTTTTTGTACTCTGTATTAATCTCTGTATTATTATTACTATTATTATTATTATTATTATTATTATTATTATTATTATTATTATTATTATTATTATTATTATTATTATTATTATTATTCAAAAACGTTCACTAATCTCAACTTTTTATGATTATCGATTTCTAAAAATAATGCAGAAAAGTAATTTTTCGGATCGTATAATTGAATCGGTCATTTCATAAACATGTCAAAAAATTTAAATTGTCAGAAGACCTAAACCTAAAGAACATCATTCTCCATCAGTCTATACACGCCCTTTGATGGGATGTTGTGAAACATTTGCGAGTTAGATGAGATTCGAAATCGTGTTTGGATATTCTATTGTGTTCACTAGAGGCAGATGAAGATTTGGAGAGATGTTCACAAATTCGAGTTTTCAGAAATCTACAAGTGCGGCCTATATAGGTAGTGTGGCTAGAATCACAGTCTAGTTTGTAGATCCCACTTTTGATGAGATGGTCTAGTTTGTCTTTATAATTAGTAATTTGTGAAGCTAAATTATTTATTGTTCTGTGCGGGATTTTAAGAGTCTTGACCAATTGGCGAAGCGAGTTTAAATTTTCCGGTCTGTGTATTCATTGAAAAAAGGGATGGCTGTATACTTATTGGTGGGTATCGGGATGTAGGCTAAGTTTCTTTCTTGAGTTTGTTTGGCTTTGTGTATCAGAGTGTGTACTAAATTGGGGTTATATTAATTATTGAATGTTAGTTGTTTAAGAATTTTGAGTTTTTTATTGTAATTTTCTTTGGACATTGGAATATTGATTAAGCGGTTAATGTAACAATGAAAAGCTGCTAATTTTTATTGTTGTGGGTGGTTAGATATAGTGGAAATTATATGATAAGTTTGAGTTGGTGTCCTGTAAATAGAGAATTCTAGCTTGTTAGGTGAACAGAGATATCTAGAAACTTGTTAGTATTGTTATTTTCTAATTCAAAAGTTAAAGCTGTTGGGACGAATGGTATTGAGATTGTTGAGAAGTTGATTTGCTCCTTGTGAATTGCATTTCAGAAAGCATAAGCAGTCGTCCACGTACCTAAGCCAATACGGAATCTTGGTGTAACTATGTTGTTATTTTCGAGGAAATCCATAAATAAGTCAGCTAGACATGGTGAGAGAAAACCTCCCATGGCTATGCCATCAGGTAGTATTTCCATTCAATAAAAAGTGGTCTTGTTATATGCATAAATTGAGAAGGATATATCTATTATTTTTTGGTCTCTAATATTCTTGTTTTGTAAAAGATCATCAATCAGTTTGACACGTTCAGACTTTGGAACTGTAGTAAAGAGATTTGTTACATCGAAAGATACTATTAGAAAATGATCAGGTATGTTAACAATTTTTCTAATAATATCTTCATTTTCCATATTATTTTGATGATACTTGCTTACCTGATGATTAGAAAAATGTTCTAATGCCTTTTTCCAATTATTGAACTCCTTTTTACATAATTGTCTAAAACTCTGATGTGCACCAAGTCCTATTTTTGATTTTGTATGAAAAAAAAAAACAATATTTGCAAAATTCGGGGGAAGGGGGGAGGGGTTGAACCGCCCCCCCCCCTTTGTGTGCGACACTGTCCACAAACATAGACCCAGATAAACCCACACCAGATGCAAAAGATCGGCAAATTCCTCGCCAGCCAACTTTAACCTTGACGTGGCGGTTATACGGTTATTGAAGTTGTTCTTCAAAATTAAAATAGTTGGTTTGCACCAATTAAATGAAAACGTGTTTTGCTGGTGGACTGATTCAGGAAAAATGAAATTTTGCAATAGCCATTCACTTTCTTTTTTTCCCAATAGGCGGTCATGAAAATCTTGTGTTATTAGGGCTGCACTGACTTTTTTACAGAAATTCCCCTAATACGCTTTAATGTATGTTGATTTAAGGTTATTTCAACATTGAAAATGTTTCGTTATCCTAATATAGGGCCTCAAATCGTGAAAAAGTGCATGCTACATTTGCCACATGACGTCATACGCATGAGAGATCGTGTTAGTTTGTTTATTTAAACTTAAATTTGATCATAAGGTATCGGAATCGGTTCAAATTACTAAAATAAATTGGAACTAACTTAAACTAACCGAAAGTTGATTGAACGACTAACCAAAACTAGGCAAAAGTAACCAAAAGCACCAAAACGGGCTAAAACGTATCGGAACCGGTTACAAACATTAAAATAAGTAAAAACTAACCAAAATGAGCCAAATTTTAAGAACCATCCAAAACTAACCAAAAACATTAAATTTGATTATAACATATCGGAAGTGATTCAAAGGACTGAAATAAATTGAAGCTAGCTAAAAGTAACCGAAAGTTGTTGGCATAACTAACCAAAACTAACCAAAAGGAAATAAAACCACCAAAACGGGCTAAAATGTATCGGAACAGATTCAAAATTTTAAAGTAATATAAAACTATCCCAAATTAACCGAATATTGGTGACTAACCTAAACTAACCAAAACATTAAAATTGGTTATAACGTATCGGAACTGGTTCAAATGACTAAAATAAATTAAAACTAACTAAAATCAACCGAACATTGAATGAACGATTAACCAAAACTATCCAAAAGTATCCAAAAGCACCAAAACCACGTATAGGCACAGATTAAAAATATTAAATTAAATTAAAATTGACCGAAGTTTGGCGACTAACTTAAATTGACCAAAAACATTTAAACTGGTTATAACATATCGGAACCGGTTCAAACGACTAAAATAAATTGGAACTAGTTGAAAGTAACCGAAAGTTGATTGAATGACTAACCAAAAACAGTAAAATTGGTAATAACGTATAGGAGCCAGCTCAAATGACTAAAATAAATTAAAATTAACTGAAATTAATCGAAAGTTGGTTGATCGACTAACCAAAACTAACCAAAAGTAACTAAAAGCACTAAAAAGGGCTAAAACATATCAAAACAGATTAAAAACATTAAAGTAAGTTGAAATTAACTTAAATTAGCTTAATTTTGGTGACTAACTAAAATTAACCAAAAATATTCAAATTGGTTATAACGTATCGGAACCGGTTTTTGGTTCCTTGTGATTAGTTTTGGTTTGCCATTCAATCAGCTTCCGATTAGTGTTAGTTACTTTTAATATATTTTAGTCATTTGAAGCGATATCGATACGTTATAACCAATTTTAATGTTTTTGAATAACCTTAGTTGGGTTAGTTTGGGTTAGTTTAGTTTAGCCCCTTTCAGTGCTTTTTGTTACTTTTGTATAGTTTTGGTAAGTCATTCAATAAACTTTCGGCTAATATCAGTTAGTTTTAATTTATATAAGTCATTTGAACTAGTTCCGATACGTTATACCCAATTTTAGTGTCTTTAGTTAGTCACCAAAATTCGGTTAATTTGTACTAGTTTTAACTTACTTCCATATTTTTAATCTATTTCGATACGTTTTAGCCGGTTTTGGTGCTTTTATTTACTTTTGGTTAGTTTTGGTTAGTCATTCAATCAACATTTAGTTACTTTAGCCAGTTCCAATTTATTTTAGTCAATTGAACAGGTTCCGATACGTTATAACCAATTTAAATGATTTTGGTTAATTTTAGTTAGTCGACAAAATTCGGTTAATTTGTATTAGTTTTAACTTAATTCCATATTTTTAATCTATTTCGATACGTTTTAGCCGGTTTTGGTGCTTTTATTTACTTTTGGTTAGTTTTGGTTAGTCATTCAATCAACATTTGATTTCTTTCAGCCAGTTCCAATTTATTTTAGTCAGTTGAATAGGTTCCGATACGTTATAACCAATTTAAATGATTTTGGTTAATTTTAGTTAGTCGACAAAATTCGGTTAATTTGGGTTAGCTACTTATTTAATACCTTTAATCAGTTCCGATACGTTTAGCCCTTTTTGGTGTTTATGGTTACTTTTGATTATTTATTCAATCAGCTTTCGGTTAGTTAGTTTTAATTTATTTCAGTCATTTGAACCGGATCCGATACTTCATAACCAATTTTAATGTGTTGGTTAATTTTAGTTAGTCGCCAAAATTTGGTTAATTTGGGTTAATTACTTATTTTAATACCTTTAATCAGTTCCGTTACATTTTGGCCCTTTTTGGTGTTTATGACTACTTTTGATTAGTTTTGGTTAGTCATTCAATCAGCTTTCGGTTAGTTTTAATTTATTTACTGTTTTGGTTAATTCTAGTTAGTCGCCAAAATTCGGATAATTAAAGTTAGTTTCAACTTACCTTAACATTTTTAATAGGTTCCGATATGTTTTAGCCCTTTCTGGTGCTTTTGGTTAGTCTTGGTTAGTCGTTTAATCAACTGTCAGTTAACTTCAAGTAGTTCTAATTTATTTTAATCATTTTAACCAGTTCCGATACGTTATAAATATTTTTAGTGTTTTTGGTTAATTTTGGTTAGTCACCAAAATTCGGTTAATTTGGGTTAGTTTTAACTTACTTCAATATTTTGAATCTATTTCGATACGTTTTAGCTCGATTTGATGCTTTTAGTTAATATTGGTTAGTCGTTCAATCAACTTTAGGTAAATTTCAGTTAGTTCCAATTTATTTTAGTCATTTGAACCGTTTCTCATATAAGCATTTTTAATGTTTCTGGTTAGTTTTGGTTAGTCACCAATATTCGGTTAATTTGGGTTAGTTTTATCTTACTTCAATATTTTTAATCTATTTCGATGCGTTTTAGCCCGTTTTGGTGGTTTTGGTTACTTTTGGTTAGTTATTTGTTCAATCAACTTTCGGTAAAGTTCAGTTAGTTTTAATATATTTTAGTCATTTGAACCGGTTCCGGTGCGTTATAAGAATTTTTAATGTTATAGGTTAGTTTTGGTTAGTCGCCAAAATTCGGTTAATTTGGGTTAGTTTTAACTTACCTTAACATTTGTAATCGGTTTTGATAAGTTTTAGCCCGTTTGGATTAATTTTAACTACTTTAATTTTTGTAACCTGCTCCGATAAGCTTTAGACCGTTTTGGCGCTTATGGTTAGTTTTGGTTAGTGGCTCAATCAACTTTCGTATAGTTTCAGTTAGTACCAATTTATTTTAGTTATTTGAACCAGTTCCGATACCTTATAATCAAATTTAATGTTTTCGGTTAGTTTTGGTTAGTCGCCAAAATTCGGTTCGTTTTGATTAGTTTTAACTTTCTTTAATTTTTGTAACCTGTTCCGGTACCTTTTAGCCCGTTTTGGTGCATTTGGTTAGTTTTGGTTAGTCGTTCAATAAACTTTCGGTTAGTTTCAGTTAGTTCCAATTTATTTTAGGCATTTGAGTCGATTCCGATACGTTATAATCAAATTAAGGCCTACATAAACAAATTAACACGGTTTCTCACGCGGATGACGTCATGAATGTGGCAAATGTAGCAAGCACTTTTTCACGATTTCAGGCCCTATACTAGGAAAACAGAAAGATTTTCAATGTTAAAATTCATTTTTAGATTGTCAGACATGCAGAATTGATTGGTTAAAACAAAAGTTCCATATCATAATAATAAAAAAAATTCCCATATGCGGCCAATATTCTGGCGGACACTGCATAACATTAGTTGGATTTAAAAAAGATTTAACTATAACATTGTATCTGCCAGTTTTCAGATTTAATTGAATTTCGTGCTTATTCGATTTTACAATATGCAATAACTTTGGAAATAAGTGTGCGGGAGTGTGCATTAAACAACATTTATACATGCCTTTCAGGATCGCGGGGTAATTTAAATAATTCTTTTTCGCCACCGCTTCTAGTAGAACAATCCAAATAAAGGCACTTATAACCAGGCATTTTTAACGAAAATAAAATAAAGATTAATTTTTTTTCGAAGTGCTCTCGGACTAAACCACAAGACTCTCGTGGCTCGCTTTTAGAATCACACTAGAGCTTGCCCTGACTATTTCTTGGGATGGCTGGCCATCCCAAGGAGGCGGAGCTTTAAGCGAATTTTCGTTTCATGCGTTAGGCGGGATGTTTCGCATCTGGTGTGGGTTTATCTGGGACATAGATTTAATTTTAGGATTATTGCTGCTGCTTTGCGTTTGAGCTTCGCTGGACGGCATTCACCCAGAGACTTGGTTTGATAACTAAGGGCATCTGACTTCAGTCATAGTCCACTGTTTCATTTCACCCCTCTCAATCCGCGTGATTCCATACTGATGCATCTAGGGAATCTTGTGGTATTTTCAACAAACTGAAAGGAATGCTGGCTCAGTTTCTATATATTTTTGACCCTTCAAAGCACGTAAAGTGGTAGCTGTGAGTTGAATCTTTGCAGACATAGACAGAAATGGTTCCGAAGGAAATTTCCTCTGGCTAGTGAAATATTATTATTAGTGCTTGCATTTTGGCAAAATCAAGGAACATGGAATGTGATAAATGTCGTTCCATGGCTACCGCGCGTTGCCAGGTCAGCTTTGCAAAAATTAAGTTCCATTTATTATACCAAGATTGAATTCTTCGTGAAAATGAATCTATCAAAGGCCTAAACCGCCGGTTTTTTATTTATGTAAATCCTAAATCGAATTCAACTCTGATTATTCGACACCACAAGTGATAAATAAATAGTTAATTCTGGTTTGTTTAGGTATTCAATTGCATTACATAAAATTAGCCATATATAATGAGTTTTGATAAATGCTGCCGCGAATCTATTACTGCCATTATGTTAATAGTTAATGTCGAAACAAAGCGATCTGCCAAATGAAGGATAAACCATAATATAAAGTCAATAATTTCAATTTGCCTCAACGTGTTCAATGTTTCCACATACATGACAAAGTAATGAAATTGAAAAGATTACCATTACATACTGTGGGAAGGTTACATTATGTAGTTGAATTTTAGTATATTATTGATGATTATTTTGATTACTCTTTAATGATAATGAGCAAATCGGTATATTAAATTTTAATAAAAGAATAATACGATCGTAACTCTAAATACACTATACAATTGCAAATTAAAGATATTTTATAAGTAAAACTATAAAGAATAAACGTTAAAACACAACCATAATATTTAAATTGAATATGGCTAAGATTAATTTCAATATTCCGGTCGATTCAAAAAAGTGTAGTAGAGAAAAGTTATTTTTGAAGTGAAAACTTTTTTTGGCGCATTCTTGGGTAGTGAATAAGATGGGAACGCAAAATTATGTAATGCTCATGACAATCGCTTATTTTCTTGCCAGAAAATATAGAAGATGCGGAAGGATTTGAGCGATCATTATGTTCTTTTCGATTTTTTTAAATACTACTTTCAGAAACACCGCTGTAAAGTACAGCCTATTCAGTTCGATGTTCAATGGGTATATCTAAATATTTATTATCTTCTTCTCTATCACAGGCACCAATAACGTAGGTAAATTACCTCACGTGCGGCGCTTCTAATTATTTTGTTTGTTTGTTCGCCATAGTCACTTCGAAATTATAACGCAACCCAACGCAAGTAGCCATTTATTTATATATGATTTAAAAGATGTGAATATGATGCACGTTTCTGGAATAGATAAACATGCCCAAGTACAGCCAGTCCGAAGTTTATTCAGTCATCGCCAGGTTTATCGTTTAACTGCCGCACATGACCTATACTCGGTTTTCGATGAGCGGCAAATTATTGTAGCATATAGATTTGATTTTGCTGATTATAATATACTGATCCGCATATTAATAACAGTCACACGGTGTTTAGTCTTGCATAAGCCAACAGTTCATTTAAAATCAAAGTGGCAACATCGCGAGTAAAAGTGACGCCGCGGAACCCACGGAGCGAACCAATAGAAAAACGTTTGCCATATGCCTCTGCCAGACGCCTCTGCCAGAAGCCTCTAGAGATAAGAAGAATATGAATAAGCAGAGAAAAAGAAAGACATTCTCGATTCTCGGTTCGGCTGTTCACGTATTCACAATTGACATGACTTAATTTCAATAATTTCGTTCTTTAGTTTTAATCTCGATATACTGTAGTGTTATATCATGTTATTTGTTAGGTATAAGGAAGTCGTAGACACAAGTTGCTAGTTATTTTTTATAAATAAATAAACGGGAGTTAACCGAATTCACGTTTGTTCATTTGCTGTCCCTGACAGTCTTCAGGGTGGTCCTTCGAGAAGAAAAATTAAATGGTCAGAAGAACTGGAAACATCAACACACGGTTTCAAAGGACCGCCCGGTTTTCTTTCATTTACCGTACTATAAGTTTAGTACAGTTGCCGTAGATATTAACTAATGAATAATTTATTAATTGCGTTAAAATATTATTAAATTTATCAAACATTTGACTGGAATGACTTCGTTTTAATTGTTTTGAAGCCAATAGTTCTTTACATTTATTTATTTTAGACAATACTTTTTATAATAATTGTCGTATGAACAATATTATTTAGAGACCTAAATAACTATTAACTTCAATGAAACTGATCCCTGATTTGAAAAGATTCTTTAAATGCTGGGATCTAATTTAAGAAAACCCTTTATTGTTAACGAGTTAATTTTTTTATTAACAATATTTGTGGTTTTGGCAGCAATCCATAATTGTGTCTCTTCAGCATGGAAATATTGTCACAGAGAATATTGGCTTGTTATAATTCTCTGCGCTCTTTCAGGTTGCGTAGCTCAGCTGGTGATGATAAGAATGATTACTCGCGTGTTTCGAAACAAAGGTACGACCGATTAACAGGTTATTTTTCATTCGAATAAGCCCATCACTAGTCCTCAGTGTTCGAATAGGCATATCGCTCCTCACATAATTAGATCTAGGTTATATTTCAAAGCATTTAGTCTTGGTCCTGCCTATGGCTTAGTTCCGTCCTGGATTTCAGCCAATGGTCCACCGCTATATATCCACCGCTTAATTCAGAATTTTTGCTGTGGGTCCCCATTTGGCTGCTATCAGGGCTGCTTTTCATCTGACCGAATTGCAGAACATACGCTCCGTGTACATGAAAAGAACATAAACAAACATGAGTGATTAATATTGACGACTAAGTCTTATTCTAACGTTTTTTATTGCCTCGGTTTTTTTTAAATATCTAGCTTTATATATATGTATATTTTTTCCTCTCCTCTTTAATAAATGAAGCATACTAATTTTTATTCTCTGAAAAACATCTTATTTTATACATTACGAGTATGCAATTCACTATTTTTTCATATTTATCGTCAGTTCCGGACGTTGCCAAAAAGTCGGTAATTAAGCTTCACAATTGTAATTATCATTGAGTCCTACAGTATATATTACATAATTATGGCGATATTTCACGGATGTGTTAACAATATGATACCATTATTTTATACCTTAATAATATATCCGTATTTTTATATTATTGTTATTCGAAAAACCGGCAATTATGCTTTAACAAATAAAAATAGTAATTGTTATTGAAATATTGATTTATTATAAATTTATCCTACAGCTATGTTTTAAAAATACGTGAAACAATTTGTTTGATATACTTTAACCATAAAATTAACTCATCAGCGTTCTTCAGATGTCCCAGTTTATGGTAGTCTGATGTTCCCTGGTATTTGCCTTGCCTTGGCCTTGTTCGTAGGATCGCTACTGCTGAAAATAATAATATGGATTAGTACGTATATCTGGTCTCGTTTTAAAATGATTAAAATTGAGATATTAGTACCTGGAGGAAAACGTGATAGTTACTAATATCTCAATTTCTCTTTTTGTTCTCTTCATGCCTACGTGTCTTTACACTGATTTTCCCAGTAAGGTACTTATCGTCAACATATGCGTTCATTAAGTTCATCTAGAGCTGTTTTGTACCTTTACAGGAAAGGCTCTGAGGTGTTCATAAGAGCTATTTTGTACCTTTACGGGAAATGCCGCAATAAACTTCTCCTTAGAACACGTCAGTTAAAATTAACAAAATCAGTTAATTGAAACCAAATCAAATTAAATACGCCAATAAAAAGTAAACAAAGTAAATATCTTAAATCCAACATAACTTTAGAGTGTTTTCAAGGAAAACCTCAAATTACCCCCAAGGAAACCTCAAATTTCCTCAAGGAAACCGGCTAGGTCGCGTCTAATCAATCTTGAACGAATAGTCATGCGTTTCACACCCTTATGATCATCAATAGATTTACGTTTGCTCCAAATCCAATTAATTTGTACTAAACTTGATCATCAATAGAGGCACGTTTGTTTCGAAACTAGTGAGTTATCATTCTTATCATCTCCAGTTGAGCTACGCAACCTGAAAGATCAAGCCACTATTCTCTGGGATACATGGTGGAGGTGCCTATATTCTCTGTGACACGTGGTGGAGGTCGCCGTTCTGATCCATAACCCCGGAAGCACTTAGGTTATTTATATACAGCGTGACACGTAGTGGAGGCTGCCGTTATGATCCCTAGTACCAAGTAGTAGAAGCACCGTCCCTTCCAATCTGACCCCCCTACATAGGATCATGGATCCATCAAGGAGATAAGCTTTTTCCAGATAGCCCCTGATCCAGCTAAAAATAATATTTTTCGTAAATCTGAGCCATCTAAATCTTCTGTTTATAGCCGTGGTGACCCACGAGATTGTTTTCTGTGTCAGCTTTCATTAATATTTTGTTTGCTACGGTTTTGCTTTCTTGATATTTAGGAGCTATCGTCGTCTACTTAAAACTATTATTAACGTGTTGCCAGTAAGCGTTTGCTGTTAAAGTACTACGAACTGAACCAAACTGTAAAATTTGAAATTTTCGACAGACTATGTCAATAATTATTTTTCTTTTATTTCCCTTAATCTAATTCTAAGATTTCATTCAAATCGGTTCATAAATAGCAAAACTGTCAAATTTTACCTTTTTGACAGATACTATCACAAATAATAGTTTCCTTTTATTTTCCCGAATCTAATTCTAAACTTTCATTCAAATTGGTTCGTAAATAACGAAACTGTCAAATATGATATTTGTGACATACATACATACTTTGTCAAAAAATATTTGTCTTTCATTTCCCCTAATCTAATCTGAAAGTTTTTGCAAATCGGTTAATAAATAACGAAATTGTAAAATTTGACATTTTTGACAGATAGGTAGGTACTACGTCAAAAAACATTTTCCTTTTATTTTCCTTACCCTAATTCGGTTCAAGAGAAACTGTCAAATTTGACATTTTTAACAGATACTAAGTGAAAAAATTTAAACCTAGTAAACAGGAATTTTACAACATTGATAAATAGCGAAACTGTAAAATTTGACATTTTTGACAGACTATGTCAATAATTATTTTCATTTTATTTTCCTTAATATAATTCTAAGATTTCATTCAAATCGGTTCATAAATAGCAAAACTGTCAAATTTTACCTTTTTGACAGATACTCTCACAAATAATATTTTTCTTTTATTTTCCGTAATCTAATTCTAAACTTTCAATCAAATCGGTTCATAAATAACGAAACTGTCAAATTTGACATTTGTGACATACATACATACTCTGTCAAAAAATATTTGTCTTTCATTTCCCCTAATTTAATCTGAGAGTTTATTCAAATCGGTTAATATGTAACGAAATTGTCAAATTTGACATTTTTGACAGATAGGTACTACGTCAAAAATATATATTCCTTTTATTTCCCCTAATCTAATTAGTTTCATAAATAGCGAAACTGTCAAATTTGCCATTTTTAACAGATACAATGATTTTTTTTTAATTAGTTGCAATTAAATAATTTCATAAAATTATTTTTTTTATTTTTCCCAGTCCAATAAAATAATTTCATTCAAATCGGTTCATAAATAATGAAACAGTCAAACTTAACATTTTTGACAGGTACTACATATGTCAAAACTTATTTTTATTTTATTTTCCCTAATCTAATTATAAAAAAATATTTTCCATTTATTTTCCCTATAATCTAATTTGGTTCATAAATAGCGAAACTGTCAAATTTGACATTTTAAACAGATACTATGTTAAAAAATTATTTTTTTAATTTTTGCTAGTACAATAATTAAATAATTCCATAAAATTATTTTTTAAAATTTTTCCTAGTCCAATTATATAATTTCATTCAAATCGGTTCATAAATAACGAAACAGTCAAATTTAACATTTTTGACAGGTAATACATATGTCAAAATTTATTTTTCTTTTATTTTCCCTAATCTAATCATAACATTTCATTTAAATCAGTTCATAAATATCAAAACTGTCAAATTGGACATTTTTGACAGATACCCTGTTAAAAATATTTTTCTAAAATCGACATATTTTGAGTATCTTTTTAAAAGTTTATTCAAATCGGTTAATAAATAACGAAACTGTCAAATTTGAAATTTTTGACAGATAGGTACTAAGTACGCCATAGAATGTTTTCCTTTTATCTTCCCTAATCTAATTCGGTTCATAAATAGCGAAACTGTCAAATTTGACATTTTTAACATTTATTTCTCCTAGTCCACTTACAAAATTTCACTCAAATCGGTTCCTAAAGAGCGAAACTGTTAAATTTCATATTTTTTACAGATACTATGTCATAAAATCGACATATTTTGAGAATCACCCTGTATCTTCTAATCGAGCTTCTAATAAGTAATAAAAATATTGCATTTTAATCTTTACGGTCTAAATTTAGATTTAAATCACAGTATAAAATAACACTAACTTACCTTATTCAACAATATTATTCGAACATTTAGAATAACCCGCAACACACCGTCAGCGTCGTCAAAGTATCCGTTACGTCTTATCACAAGCGAGATATTTTATCTATCACAAGCAAGACATTTAATTTACTGAGCGTTAACCGCGCCGATTCTGTGTCGGAATTTCATTATGTCGAGGTCACGAAATCCAATATTATCCGTATGCGCTGGTCGAGGTCATGACATCCTTATTAAGTTTCCATAAAAGTGATCGCAATAGCATTTTCAATACTAAAAAAGTTTTGTACAAACCATCGATTTATGCCTCTCCTAAATTTACTATTATTTTAATATGAAATATAACATATAAAATTTTTTAGCGTACAAAAAACGAGGATATCCTTAAGTCGTCGAGCCATTGTGTCCTCTCCATCGACGAGAATATCTATAACGAAATAACCTGCGAGGAGAACTTCATCTTAGAACCGTTTTCCAATAACGCCGCAGGAGCCACTACAAGAGTTATCCAAAAATTGGCTTTAAAAGACCAGGGCGAACAAAAACTGAGTGAAGAAAACGAGATATCAAGGCGAACAAATCTGAAATTCGACCATTCAATTCCTAAGCAACCGACAAACGGGGATTTGAAAACAACGAGGGATTTAATCAAAAAATTATGCAAGGAAAGTCAGCTTGATTCGCAAAGCGATTTTTCTGATTTGTTTGGAAAGTTCATTTATGGATTAAGGAGCTTATCGTATCCGGCTTTGACCAGCTTTTATGCTCATAGCGGAGTTACATGCCCTTCGGCTAAGTAAGTTACATTTTTTCCTTTAGAATTCATTTGGACTTAAGGGATTTTAATAAACGTTAATATAGTTATAACGGGGGAAACGGAGCGAACATACATGCGAATAGTTTGCATTTTGATAAATGACGTACAAATTTCTGATTTGAATAAGCTGAATTCAATTTTAATTGGATTCTAATAAAGCACTAATAATTACACTGGATATGTTACTATATTATATTATTTCGAAGGCTGTATATTACAGATTCAATCTTGGACGATTTTCTAAACAAATAAAGGCTGCACGTAGTCAATACAAATTGCTATAGGGATAGTTCTAAAGTGATTTTAAAAATAAAATAGAGACCAGACATTATATGAATATTTTTTTATTAAAAACAAATTAAACTCATAAAAATACAAGTCTAAGCAAATCCAGTATCTAATTTTGACGGTGCCAGAATATTACTGGTTTATCTTAGTGCTAGGAATCAACCTCACACATTATCAGAATAATAAAACAAATAGTAATCAGTGCAAATAAAGAATTCTGGACCTAAATAAGCGCAGCTCTATAAACAATAAAATGATCATTAAAGTTTCTGCGGAACAACTGATTAAATAACAATACAAATAATAAGATGAAATTATTATCAATTTTTTTATTGCGTATTTAATATTGTTTGACTATCAGTGAATTTGCTTGTAAAATGAGATGAAATGCTGACAAACAATATAAATTAATTTTTGGACAATGAAATCATTTATTTATTTATTTAAAGATAGTCTCGTTAGATGTGTTTTGGGGAATATATCTCGAGGGTGATTGCGTAGCTCCATGAAACACACTGGACGTGAAAAAGAAATGTAACGGAATAAGCCAGTTGACGCCGGAGGCCAAGAGTCATTTTATATTATTGGCAGTTCGGGAATATTTTTCATATTATATTATGAGCTTCTGGAAATAATGATATTTGGGCGTTTTGTTGCTGACGAAAGTAAAAGAGAGTTTAGTACGATTTATTAAACATTCTTGCAGATTAGAGGTTTTACTTTCAACGACAAAAAACCTTAGATACCATATTATTCTAAATGTACATACAATAATGAAATATGTTGTATGCAAAAGAAACCACGACTGATTTATACAGAGGGATTAAATAAGTTGTGAGAAATTTGTAAAACATTACAATTTTGCACATATTCCAAAAATTAATATAAATGATTTAATTAATTGATTTTAAGCCTGAAGGTGCATCGCTGTCGAAGACCATTTTGCCTGTGTGTGTGTCTTTACGATTTTTTTTTGGAAAGTGCGAACGATAATATGTTGATTATAATAGATTGATAGATTGATTATATTTTGGACCATAAATTAATTATAATCAGTCGTGGTTTCCATTGCATACAATAGATTTCATTATTGTATGTGAATTTAGGATATGGTGTCTTTAAGTAGTTGATGATTGACTTGACATTTCATATTAGAGATAGAGTCGTTAGTGAGACTATGGTGAGCTCTTATAATTTCATAGTATTTGCAAAACGAGGTGACAGGTCTAATTATGAAAATGCCCCGACAGGATGTAACATGCACATCCTGTCGGATGAGGAGATTATTTCCTCAGAATGAAGAAATGGACTAAATAAGAATGACCAAAAACTAATGTTTTACTCATAATTCCCATTGTAAATGCTAAATGTCCTTGAAAAGGTGGAAGGGTAATGTTTAAATTATTCAATTCAAGTTAAGATGGAAATGGCTTATTTCGCAATAAATTAGCCCCTTCGTTCCTCTAATTTCCGAGTGTCCAGAAACTCATAGAAATGAGAGGTGAATGAAACATATGATCATACTCTTTGCATAGCATATAGTGAGCTTCAAAAGTGATATATAATAAGAAATTTATTTGGAGGAGTGAGTTTATTATGTGCTTTAAACCCTCACATAGTGTTGATGTTCGGTATAGTGGGGAGAGTCTTGCCTTGAGGCACGTCTAAGGTAGAGTGCGATGAAAACATTTTGGCGAGCATGTTTGCTTTTTCCTTGGCTGTAGTCACCGTGATGCCACGTTCGTCCGTCAAAGGTGGGAGAGACGTTTTTGTAAAGTTGTTACTTACTGCCTTTGCTACCGACCAGAAATTCCTGGAACCACTAGGGCATTGCAAAAGTTTATTCCTGATCCTTTGATTGTGTTTGTCCTTAGTTTCGTCGATCACACGCTTGCACTCGTTTGTCGCTTCGATAAAATAATTGCGATTTTCAGCGGTCTGATTTTGCTGCCAGTACTTATAGGCTTGTTATTTCCTTCCTACAGCTCTTTCGCATCTTTTGTCGAACCAGGGCTTTCCTTTTGATGGCAACTTGATGGAATTTGGGATGTATGCTTCCATTCCTGAGGAGATTACTTGCATGATCTCTTCGCAGCAGTCTGACGGGTCGTCAGTGGCAAAGCAGACGTCGAGCCAAGGAAAATCTAGGTAGAACTGCCTTAGATCGTCCCAGTTTGCAGAATTGTAATGCCAGATTTTGCGAGGCAATGGTGGATCCTTCTGTATGGGTGGCAATTCACAAACCGTTGTAATAAGTTTGTGGTCGGAGGTACCTAATGGCGGACCAATTGTAACCTTGTATTGGTCAGGATTGGTGGTCAGAAAAAGATCCAGGAGGGCGGCGATTTCGCCCCTCTCTGAGATTCGAGTTGGTTCGTCTACAAGTTGAGTAAGCCCGCAGCTGATGGCAAATGCTTCAGCTTCTCTACCTTCGTTGTCGGTCTTGTTGTGATGTTTGAGCCAGTTGGTGCTGTGGGAATTGAAGTCTCCCAGAACGATTATTTCTGAACTGGGGTGATCGACCTGTATTGAGTCAAAAGTGGTAGCTAGTGTTGAGAAAAAGCTTTGGCAGGCTCTATCGCTCGGAGGGCGATAGAGACAACATATAAACTTGGTTAATCCCTTGGCGGTGAACTTGAGCCACATGACGTCAAGGTTGTTCGGTTCGAGTGTTTCCTCGCGGTGACATGAAAGGTCGCTTCGGACAAAAAGGCATATTCCGAACTTATATCTAAATCGGGTATGTAAGTCGTAACCAGGATAGAGGTAGTTCACTGTTGTTGTTGTAGAACATACTTGTGTTTCTGTAAGGGCTAATATGTGTGGTCTATTTGCTTGTAGATGTTGGTGTACCGAATTTATGTTTGTATTTAGGCCTCTTATGTTGCAGAAATCTATTCTAAATTGGTTCGGTATCTTTGCTGTCTGTGAAATGCGGAATGAAGGGCTCCCAGGGCCACCCAGCGCACGGAGATCCGAATGGCCGGGGAGTTTACTTCCGGAATATTTTGATCCTGGAAGCACCATCACGTCCATATATTCCTACTGTGGAACCCGGGACCACCAGCGCGAAAGCGGAACGTGATTTGGGAAAACCACTTAGCGCTTCCCAATTTTGGTGGGGTGGTCTTTCACCGGACGATGCGAGTAGGCTTATGCATCTACCACCTAGGGCCGCTTCCACTCGAAGCATCGGCCTCAGACTAATTCCTATGGCGGTCCCTAGTCTGACAGGGGTAAAAATGGGGTTTGTTGGATCACTCCCCAGTGATCAGCTCCAGACTTTGTACTTTGGTGTTCTCCAGCCTGGGGGAGGACGATAGGATTTGATGTGCCATATCCCATGGCAACTCGGAATGGCGGGGGCGTCACTCCCCGTAATCAAACTCCTCTCACCAGTTTGACGTTCCTGTGATATGCACTCTTTGTTTTGATTGGTCAGTCTATAGTGTTGCTAATCACGTCTGGCAAAAAAGACTCAACTTTCTTTGCCTTCGATTCTGGAAAAGATTACGTCGTCGTCACTTTTTTGAAGCCAACCATTTAGGTAGCAGTGTAGGATCGCAACGGGAAGGTTTTGAAGTACGTTTGTGGCTATGCCTTTGACCCGTATTTTTAATATCTCAGGCAGTACCTTACCTTTTCGCTTTGGTTGCTCATTTAGAGGATAGATTCAGCTCCTCTATTAGATTTTTCTAAGAAGTCTAAATCGGTGAAATAAATAAGAAAATGGAACATTGTATATGCGTGACGTCATAAGATAGGAAGATCGCATCTCTGTGACAGTGACCGAAACGTCAGCATTTTAGCGGCGCGGTGACGCGGGTCGCGGCCTAGCAATATAACGTGATCCTATTTTATTACGTCACATCCTCGATCAAGACGCGCTTCGAATTCTGCATATTTAAACTCTTATATTTCAAGAACCGCTTAAAGGATTGATTTGAAATTTTGAATATGGCTTATTTTTATGAAGTATTTTGGATAGGTAATAGAAATTTGATTGTTTTTTTTTATTAAATGAGCCTATTACACGTGGATCGTTCCTAACTTCATTTTAATCTTCGATGCAGCAGTCCTGTCCCGACTATTTCATGGAGTAAATAGCTGATTTCAGCATCAGAAGATTCCGAAAAAAGCCCTTACAAAAGTAAATAATTATTGCTGGTTTTTCCTTGACATTTTTTTTCTATTGCAATTGTTCCATCTATGAATGCTTCATGCTGAATGGTTTGTAAATCGATTTTGATATGTGTCCTTTACAGGCAGTAACCACACACAAAATCTATTTATGTACTCGATAGTACCCTTTATTAAAGTTTTGGTGTTTTTTGGTCTATATTATATGATTTTTCTTCTTCGGAAGACCATAATATTGATACACTAGCTTGATTTTCATTTAGGTTCGGAAAAAGCACCACCTGTGACCGGTTTCGACTTTCACAAGTCTCATCAGACAGGCTAGTGGGTACCTTTCTCGAACCTAACTGAAAATACAAGCTCCATGTCAACGAAAGTATGTGGTTACTGCCTGCGAAGGAGAGCCTATACATATTAAATCGATTTGCGAAACATTCAGATTTTTAAAACTTCTAGCAGTATACTGCAGAGACAGTACGAGTTAACATCTTACCGTTTATCTACAACGACTCTGATTGACATGGAGCTTGTGTTTTCAGTTAGGTTCGGGAACGGTAACCACAAGTCTGATGATACTTGTGAAAGTCGAAACCGGTCCCAGGTGGTGCTTTTCCCGAACCTAAATGAAAAGAAATCAAAATTTTATATGTAAAATAAAAAAAAAATGAGCGAGTCTACTAATACTCGAGACACTAATGTGTAAATATATCCTATATCGACATGTACAAATATTTGAGCAGCTCTCGTAGATCACTGCGCATGGTAATGATGTCACACCGCATGCACATTTTCATCCCCATCCGCTTGCACATTTCCGTCCCATTTACCGAGATTTACCCTCATACCGCCTAATTTGAGCTGCCCACGTAGATCACTGTGCATGGTTATGATGTCACACCGCTTCCACATTTCTATCCCCATCCGCTTGCACATTTCGGTCCCATTTGCTGAGATTTACCCTCATACCGCCGCGTAAGATGTTTACACATCAAATAATATAATATTAGTTATTCGCATTTTTCGCATTTATAATATTAGTTAGCATTCTTTAATAATACTTACTGGCAGCTTCAGTCGGAGTGGATTATTCACTGCACAAATTCGACATGAAAATCTAATGCCACCATAAATAACATCAACATATGGATCCAAATACACTGCGAATATAATATAATAATGTATTGAGGAGCAGGTCCGTCCACAATCTGTTATCTTCGTCTCTTCCACGTCATCTGCCCGAACTTGCTATCTCTCTCTGACAAAATTTGATTGTTGAACGGGCCGGGGTCTAAACTAATACGAGGAGCGATCAGTATGTATATTTTGCTATTTATTTCAATGCGTGGATGCAGTACACTTTAAGTTGGTCATACCCGGTCACATAGGCCTTCACGTTTCCGTCCCCACATATGATTTCCGTCTCATTTGCCGAGATTTACCTTCGTACCGTTTAGACATAAAAGTCATGGCAAAACTTCCATTTCTGTTTAACCGTGAGCCTTTCTAAATGTTAATCATTATAGCAGAATTAAGATAATTACATGAAATGTAAGGCAGTCAACCCTACTTTTCAAAGCGTATGCCATATTTCGCTATTTTCACAGATGGGTACAACTTGTCCGCGTATGTCACTTCGTGAGCTAATACATTTAGGCATAAAATATTATTATTCCAAGACAAAGAAAATTATTAGAATCCTATTATTAGAACAGAACTATAATAAAATAGTTTTAATTTAAAAATTAAACTGCACCTTTAAGCATTATTCCAAGAAAATGTAGGTGTCGCTAGTTTTGCAATTTATTTTAGGAGGCATTAAATTACCTAGAGTGTTTACATGTAGGGAAGTATACCGTAAATATGATATTAAAGTTAAACGCATTGGTGCGTGTATTTAAAAATCTTTCCGAGAGACATTTTAACATCGTTATATTTAGATATAAAAAGCGCGCTTCCTACACGTTAGTTATTTCCATAATATAAAGCGGTTTACAGAATATAAATGTTACGCCTGCCGATTTTATATTTGGTCTTGTTGACAGTGATAATTTTTGTGTCTTAAAATAGTCATATGTAACAAATGCCTATAAGATAATTAGGGCAATTAGGGACCTGCGATGCAAATGAGAACAAAATTATGTCTTCTGTTAGTTTGTAAAGTAAAACTAGATTTAAACATATTTGAAGAAGCAATAATTAAGTGCTCCTTCAGCGGACAGATTACAGCACTACAGTAGTTTCCCCTTAAATTCTATGATTATTTTGTCATCAAGTATTTTCTAAGTTGCTCCTACCAACAATATATGTATTAGTTTTTAGCATCAACAAGTGTTCCACAACAACTTTTGTTATGTAGTGGCGTACGGTTTAATAGAACGGCTTAATATAATTTAGGCGATAGCTCGTTAAGGAGAGGGCGGTACCAAGTGTACATCTAGAAATAGGAATGCAGTAGATTTGTGCCCCTCATAGTTTTCCCGCCAGAGCAGGTTGCGTTGCAGGAGACCGACATCACTGCTTACGGACCGACATTTATTTCAAAAAGGTAAGACATTTTTACTTGTTATCTGGACATGGAGTCGGTGTTTACTTGTCCAGAAAAATGGGAAATTATGAGGAGGAGCAAAAGAAACTACAGAATCTCATGGTTGAAATATTAGACAGAGAAGAAACTTTACCAGTTTTTGACAATGAGGCTGACCCGGACGAGAATAATTCGGACGAAGGGGCAAATGTTGGACCACATTTTGTTAGAAAAGATAACAAGACCAATATGTACACCAGATACAAAAATAAATTAGAAATATAGGTACATTTAGGTTTATTGATTTAGTCAGGAGTAAACAATCAGTTCAAGACAAATGGCACCACTCCAGAAATACGTGGCCGTTTCCGCATACTGCTGCATTTTCTCCATTCCGATTACATTGATAGAAGGAAAACAGGGCGTCAACAAGATAAAATGGCCCCAATGAAAGAATTGTTTGAGTAGTTTGTAAAAAATTGCAAGTCAAGTTACAGTTGATCAGAAAGTGTGACTGACTATAGACGAGAAATTAGAAGCAATTAGAAGGGTAGATGCCCATTCCGGTAGGTATTACATGTCCTTAAAGCCAAGCAATTACGCAATTAAAATTTGGGTTCTGTGTGATGCAAAAATGATACCTACAACCTTGGAGTTTACGTTGAAACCCAGCCGGAGTCGTACAAAACCATAGTGTCAAAGATGTTGCGAATGTGTGAACCAATTTTCGGTTGGAATTGAAATGTAACCACCGTAAGGTGGCTCACCACTGTCGAATTATCAAAGTAGCTTCTACATTATGGCCTTACAACTACAGAAAACATTAGCGTTAATAAAAGGGAGTTACCTTCGGAACTTGTGCAAAAAATGCTCAACCAATCGGATCTAGTTTCCTGGGATTTGCCACGACGATGATAAAATAGACTAGCCAACCATAAATAATCATGGAACATAACTCGGAACATAATTGAACCAAAATTGGAGTTGACGTTGTCGATCAACTTTGCCAAATGATAATTGCGCCAGTGAAACTAAAATATGTAAAATATGGGGAATTAACTCACATTTCAAAAACGTCTGGCAATATTATGCGGCAAATCCGGAAAATTTAGCATTTAGCTGGATCGATGGTCATTCAAGATTACGTGCTAATTCAAATTATTTGGGATCTAGAGAAACAAGAGACACAAGAATGAAACCTCTGGAAAGGCGATCTGCTATTGATTGCAATGTTATTGAAAATGACTAATGGGTGGGAGAGAGAAAGGTTTATTCAAGCCGTGAATGGCAACAATGTTTAGCGTTTGCCGTTTGTAATCTTTTGCCTCTAGACTCGTCAATAGCGTATCAGTAGGTAAGCAGCGGGAGAAAAGACTACTATAAAAAAATATAACACTTTTAGATTTAAATATTTGAAAATAATCATAAATTATTGTTGGATGAAAGAAAGTAGGTATGGTATGGTACGTTAGGCAGAGGGGTCGCTCGGCAAGATTTGCCCTTCAAAACGTCGACCACAAATTATCTTTTGTGTATAGCTTTCTATTTAATACGAAAATTCCTCCTTCGAGAACCTCAGCATATTTCGAGGGTTGAGCTTTTGTAGATCCCCCGGTACCGCAAGGGCATTTTCGAGATGTCTGAACCTTTGGCGGGTTACTGCCTGACATTCACAGTGTAGGTGCTGTCACGTGTTAGCAATAGTTTCGCAGAATCTGCCTTGCCCATCAGTGGTTTTCCCCATTTCCTTAAGATGATGATACCGCCATGGTTGGCGGAACCATGACCAATTTTATCTCATTTTTTGTAGCTTGAGAAGTTCATTTGTATAGTTAGGCGAGTGAGAGATCAGTCTTTTGGCCAGCCTCTGTCCAGGTGCATTGGTCCAATGTGTCTCTTTCCGCCTTTTTTTCCAATTTCTGAGTTCATTAGTACGTATCCTCTAGTGATGACATAGAATGGTTCAGGGTTGCAAAAGGTAGTCTGTGCACCATTCCGTTTGAGCTGGTCAGCGGCTTCGTTGAATTCCACACTCTCGTGTCCTGGTACCCACATTAGGATGAGTCTGTTTCTATTTGCCAGTTGATCTGCAGCCATCCGACAGTCCCATATTAGCCGTGAGTTTGGGTTAGTTTGGGTTATGTTAGAATATAGATCTTTGCACCTGTTAGGCATTTTTTGGCACATGCAGAGGTGGCTATACTGATAGCATTTAGTCCTGCTTGAAAGATTGTGGGAGTGTTTCCTAAAGGTGCAATGATTTGACACCTAAGTTCATAAACTTCGTATTCCATCTTTTATCCATCTGTGTACCAGACAAGTGATCCTCTTTCTATGTGTTTTAGTATTTCCCCTGTAGTATTGTGGTATTCGATTGCCACTTTAAAGGAGCGATCAAAATGGAGTTTTGTAACGGGCTACGATTACCTATACCCATTTTTTTTTTCTGGACGAAATGGCGAAGGATCAAAATAAAAATTTACGTGGTCGACTAAAATTGATCTATTTCTGGAGGGAAAATAATCAAACATCATATTATTTATTAAAATAGACTACAAAAATTAGATAATCACCACAATAGGACTAGTATTGGAAAATCACGGAACCCAATCCATTAAACTAGGTATTCTAAAGCAAATATTTCATATTTATGTCTTTATAATATATCAAATGTACATGCCTTCTTTTGAACGAATTAACTTTACACACACGATATATTGTTGCAGCTGGAACCACAAAGCTTCGTTGTATATTGGTATTTTCCCCTTGGTTTTGTTCTATTATGCTGTCTTTCTAAATGGAGAAAGAAACCCTTCTTCTAGTTTCATTTGGCTTGTTTTCATTATTTCAGTTCGATAATACACCTTGATGGCCATCCACTATTTTCGGCCTTGCTAATTATGGTTTTTAATTGCTGATTCGAGGTATTTTGGAATTAAGAATATATTTTTGCCTTTCTTGGAGGATTGTGTCTAAAATAAAACAACAGTGATAGATTGTTTACAGATTAGCCGAGTAATTGGAGTTTGGACATGCCGAGTTATATTTTAAGGTTATTTAGGGATATCTAACACTGTAATTATAACTTACTTTTTGTACACTTGATGGTCATTCTGTGGTAATTTTCTCCTTGATTTATACTTGATAATATATTGTTTTGCTTAGGTGATTACGGAATATTTTCATTTTGGGAATGAAATATTGACGTTTGTTAGAAGTATCTCATGTCACTCCGGTTTTTAAACCATAGACTACACGACCGGTGGAAATCGCATCGGAGGAAGTCGTATCGTCGATATCGACTCGAGAACCACTCTAATTCGCGTTGCATTTATTGTAGGATTTAGCTATCATACGCTTGAATATGCTGTTTATATTGGATGGAATCAATGTTTAGCCCTCTAGGCTTGTATATTGATGCAGTATTACACGGACTCTCCATTATTAAAGTTCGAAAATATTTCAGCTCGGAGTAGATTCTACCGACGACGCGGCGAAGGAAATTGTTCTATGTTTCATATAGTCTGTGTGGAATAATTTTGGCGGTATAAGTGACAAGCGCGTGGCTTTCACGGTCGACACGGTTGCCAAGTCAATGCCTTATTTAGCATAATGCTATTAGTGAAGCGTGTTGATTGTAATTTTAGACTGTCGCATAACGCGTGGGTTATATATTCCCCCGAGCATTTAAAAGTAGATTCTAACTGATTCAAATCATTTCGATAATGAGTCGTTTTAGCGCTTGATTTGGTGAATCCGGTCGTATGACATCATAACTTTCTAGTACTTTGTCACAAATAGGGACGCTGTTGGCAACATAGTATGTTGGGCCGGCGCGATGTTAATTCTGCTAGCTCGTCATTTTCGGAGCAAGCCAATTATTTAGTCTTTATGTGATCTTGAAGGAACCAGTAGGTTTCAGTGCCGAGCTCTCGAAATTGGGAATTTTCGTTGAGATACTGATATTTAGTGTGAAATATACAGTGCCCTAGTTAGGGGAGTATTCAACGAAGCCCTTGAGCAGGATTGTGGTAGTCGATGGTTTCTTGTCTTATGGATGATTGTAGATGAAGGAAGATTTGTAGTTTTTGGATTTCTATTTTGGATTTTTATTTTGGGATCATTGGTTATGGGCCTTCCATTGTCATCTTACGATCCGGTTTCCTACCTGGGTTTCCACACTGCATGCTGAGACTCCTCCGACAACACGTGGTTTCGGAGTAACCATCAATTGACTGCGTGTCTCGCTGTCTGATCCAAGCCTCAACGCATACGGAGTGTGTCTTCTCAACCTTGACGCTCCAGTGATTCGACGAACACCTAGATCCTGGATGAACTCACTGTTGGCTTGATAACGTATCAGATAAGTCTTAATTTAGGATATTATCTAGAGTATTTTGGGACTTTTATTTCATTTTATTATTGTGTTTTATTTGATTGCTGATTTAGGGTTACTTAAATTAAAGTTTCGGATGAATTTGCTTAATGAAAGTATTAATGATTTGACTTAATTCAAAATATAGCTGCCTTCAAGTTATTTGGGAGTAACGAATTATTCTCAATAGTTAGCATAGGTATACTGGACTATCCAGCTAATCCGGATAGTTTTGGCGTGTTATTAATTCATTTCACCGTAGTCTTGATCGCGTGTTTTACTCCTTTTCAGCGTCGTATAATATAAATAGTTTTGAAACTGTTCGCATATAAGCATAGCGTATCGACGCGCAATTATATAGGTTTACCTCTGGTACGGATACCATTTAATAGGTGAATAATATACTTACATGAATCTAGTACATTTGAACTAGCACGTTAACTTCTCGCTTATTGATTAGAGTTATTTAGAGTGTAGAAGTAGAAGTTATCATATTTTTGTACCGCATAGGTTGATAGCACCAATCAAGGGCATGTAAACGACACGTGATCACGTATTCGTATTTATAGGGCGCCGTAGATATAACCTAAAGTACTATTTAACATTAAACCGTTACTTTTAATATTCCATCTTTAGCATACATTTATATATTAATTGTCATAGCTACACAGGAAATTCTTGTAGCAATTATTTTTCCTCATTTAATTCAAAAGTATAGTCACCAATAAGGATACACTTGTTATTTTTGTTTAATTGCGGTGGTTTTTTTTTTATTTGTTTCCCATTCCGAGTTTTCTCAATAGGTTACAGCGGGGAGGAGAGCAATTCGTGGTTATTGGTCGAATCTCACTGAAGATCCAACATCAGGGCATGGCGATAAGTTAACCGCGTGGCGCTCAGGCATTATAACTCACCACGACCCTTCTCCACTGTCTAAAAGCTGGGGGCCGCCATTGTTCCTTCACTAAAGGCTGTATCACCGATTGTGAACTTGGAGATTATTGTGAAGTTGCAGATTATTGTAAACTTGTATATTTATGTAAATTAGGTTTGTATTTTTTTGGGAACTGAGCGTTACAGTTTTGTTTCTATTGTAACGGCTGATTTGGTCATCGCCTCTATCTGGATGTCCTTCAGAATTTTAAGGTGACCAGTCAGGTTTCCTGACCTCATATTTTGTGTCTGAGTGACTTTATCACGCACTGCTCCAGGCCTCCTTTTCTCTGCATATGTGCAGCGGAGGAAGATCAAGCAGGGTTTCCAGAGCTGCTGTGGGGCACGTTTTCATAGCCCCTGTTATACCCAGACAGGCCTTTGTACTCTTGTTAGCTTTCACTGTGTTGTTATTTCCTTTGTTTTTGCCCGCCACACTAAGCAGGCATAGGTTATAATAGGCTTAACAACAGTGTTATAGGGCCACCAGATGATGGAGGGTTTTAGACCCCATGTTTAACCAAAGAGTCGTCGACAGGCCCAAAGCATTACGGTTGCTTTTTTGATAGTTCTTTCCAGGTGTAGGTTTTAGGTTAGTTTTTGGTCAAGAACAATGCCAAGATACTTAACTTTTTTTTGAAAGCTCTACCGTTGTCCCTCCCAAAGTGGGTGCTTTAAGGTTCAGCTTCCTTTTGCGAATAGGATCACTACGGTTTTGCTTGGGTTGAGATTTAGTCACAGTGTGCTGACAAAGTTGAGGGCACTTTGCATACGCTCTGAGCGAACATTGTCATGCTTGCCTCTTATTATAATTAGGTTATCTGCATAACCTTGTACTTCACATCCTGTTTCAGTCAGTCTTACCACTAGATCGTCAACAACCAGAGACCAAAGCATAGGTGGTAGGACCCCTCCTTGAGGGTATCTCTTTATTACTTTGATTGTGACGGCTGTTTCTCCAATGGTCGCGGTAACTACTCGGCTGGTTAGCATGAATTTTATCCCTTCTGTAGTGGTTGGTTCCACTTCTCTGCGGGCTGTGACGCGCTGAATGGATTTATGTGAGGTGCATTTTATAATGCATCCTCAATGTCTAGAAATGCACACAGCGCCACCTCGTTTTCAGCCAGTGCCTTCTCTATATTGCGGACGAGATTTTGAAGACCATGGGTAGTAGATTTCGATGGTTGGTATGCGAATTGTTGTATGTTGAAGTGTTGAAATATTTGAAGACAAAACGTAACGGGGGTATCCTAGCTAACCTTTATGTTATAGTAGCCTTATGGCGAGGTGTGATCCTGTAAGCTAGATATGAATATGCAACCGGGCCTTTTGCCAACATGACCACTACCGATACGGTTTGCCTTTCGGTAAACTGCATCATGTAGGACGGCCTTTAGACACCCAAAATATTTAACTAGGAAGCAGAATATTGACATTTACGTTAATCGAGACGTCAAAACACAACTGTGATGAAATTTCTTGTTCCCATCGTTGCGACTTTGGATTGCCTATTAGGAATTAATAATTTTATTACACTTGTTGCTTTATGAGTAATCATAATTGAACTTGTTGTATTATCCATAGCAGAATGCTCTTACTACACTATCCTAAGTATTATGCGTGTTTTGTTAAACACAGATGGATTTATTAATATAATATTTGTTTTACTTTCCTCCTTCTCTTTTACATTTTTAATATATTGTATGTATAGTATTCGGTCAATTCGTGATATGATCAATTGACTGCCTAGGTACGTTGAAAAACAATATAACATGCTCCAAACTTGTCGGCACCTTAGCGGCAAATGAAAAATTAGAACACTTTCCTTTTCAAATTCTGTTAAGAGTTACAATCTCAAGAAATCACTTAATGTATGTGTTGAAAATTGAAAATGAGTTTCATTGAGTTCGTAGTACGTTGCTAGTTATATTTGCTATATCTACGTCAGAATGTTAATTGAGGGCAGTTTTTGCACCATACCATATCTTTGAAATATAGCTCCTTTATTTTAGACAAACAAATTTTAACTTCAAATTATTTTCCAGGAAGCACATTCTAGAAGCCCTGCCGTACGTCAACACAGCAGGATCTTTAGGTTTAATAAAAGACATAGTATTAGCGAAGACAATACCTGATAGTACACTGGCTGATTGGATGATGGCTTTGGCATTTATACCGAATCCAGATAAAGGAATGATGGAATCCGCTTTAATTATTTTGAGAGAAAAATCCTTTTCTGCAAATGTTGCTCTTAGTGTCGCATCACTGACTCATACATACTGCAATTTAAATACCAACTGTGAACAAACCACTGCTATATATTCAATTGTAAAGTACTTTGAAAATAATCTGTTGAAACTTATGGAGGAAAATACTTCAAACGGGGAAGTTCAAGATAAGGTAAATGCCTCTTTTAGGTTTTATATAAATTATTTAATCTTTCATTTATTATAAAATAGTTATGTTCTTTATGGCCTACTACACCGTTAAAAGTAATCTGGATGCAAACAACGTATTGATTATTATCATGTTTTTGCAGCAGTTATTTCATTTCTTCAATTTAAGCAAGATTTATCTCTCGGCAATAACATAACAAATTATGATTATTGAAACAAAACAATCCATTGTTTGTATTTATTTTTGAAAACGCATTTACCAGCGAATGGCAAATGTGTTTATAGCTGATACCAATTAAGGAAATGCTAATATGAAATTATATTTTACAAACCGAAACAAATATTGATATTTAATTATCGTGGTCATTTAATTATTTATTTCTCCATATATCCCCAATGAATACCTATCTACTATATCTGTAAAACCTAATTATTATTAAGGCTCTCCTAAATTAAAGTAGGAATGAAAAAAACATACCCTTAAGCTGTCATAGGGTCTTAAAAATTACATTTCGACCTTAGGATCAATTTTATATACAAACTCAAACCGATGGAGGTTAAGAGATTTCAAACTGTTTACAAATAATTCACTTTATCAATTTTTTAGTAGCATATTTGAGACATAATTTCTACTATTCCTAGCATAATAGACCTAATATTTTCCGCTATCAGTAAAACTTTTCTTTAAAAACACAAACACGGCAAGTCGTAAAATAAAATATATGTCTGTCGTAGATCATAGTGACTCTCAAGGCGTTGTCTAGCATAGGATTGATATCAGAAAATTTCGAAGAGGAACTTTTTAAAGTTGTGGGTGATTCTAATCTGGACGTAGGTATACGAGTGGCTGCCGTTGAAACTTTCAGGCGCCTGCCTTGTGAAAATCACAGAAGTTATTTCGAAAGTATATTTGGGGATCAAGAGCAAGACACTGAAGTTAGGATTTCCGCATATCTGCAAGTAATGAGATGTCCCAGTTATATGCTTGTTCGTACGATTGCACACAATCTAAGGAATGAGGAAGTCAACCAAGGTATTACATTTTATTAATTTCGCATTTTAAACTTCAAAATGTTTCTGAGACCGCCGTATTTGATAAATATGTTTTAATGTTATACCCAGCATCCTTGACTCTAAAATTGTATATGACACTATTTAAATTCTCCAGATAATTATTCTTGAGATGTATAATTTTATCAAAAACCTATTTTATAAGAGTTGAAGCATGGTGTCCACATAAAAGACTCAAAATAGTAATCGGGTGTATCAACGACATTTACCTCTTTAATCATCTTTATAAATATATGGGAAAGCTGGGCAAAATGGGGTACCAAACCTAGAAAATGAATTCAAAATATAACAAACAACTTTGTAGAAACAACATTTTATTGTCTATAAAGGATAAACCTTAGAGAAACACAAATAGAAACTGTTTTGGTTAAAGGGTTTAATACTTAAATAAAAAAAACAAAATTTTTCAGAAATGTGAATAAACCCGTTTTACCCGCCCCGCCCGGGAGGACAAAATGGGGTTTCACAACTTTTAACAAAAAAATAACTATTAAGCTGCAGAAATCACATATTAATGTAGCCCCGTCGTCTTCATCGTCGACTCCGGCACATGAAATGTGTGCCCATCGTAAACATGTGCCAGCGATCCATCCGTCGGAAGATATGGAATAAAGGCCTCCGCAATAAAGACATTCCGCATCACTGCCATTGCTAATTTTGCTATCACTTGAATCTTCTTTTCGGATAACTTTCGTTTTTTCAATCTTTCTCCCTTGGCCTTCTTGGAGTCTCCTTGATCATCTATTTTCCTCTTTACAGCCATCTGCCTTGAGGCGTTTTTATTTTTGGTTTCAATCGACTGCTCTAGCTCGTCCTTGTACAAAACAACGGTTTTGCCTTTGTTTCATGACATTCGTTTGATCTGACAGTTGGTGCAAAGTAGCTACCCGGCCAGGCCATTCTTACTTCGTCCTCGAAATAAACACTTAAAGGCTTCATAAATGCTACGTCAAGTGTTTGTAAGCGGTGCGCAATGTGAGGCGGAAATCACAGAAGAACTACGCCATTATCTCTTGCATAATTTATGAGGTTCAAGTTTTTGGTATGTGAAGAGTGTCCGTCTAAAAGGAGAAGTACAGGTGTGTTTTTTGAGACCTTGGAAAATTGAACAATTTTTTGAAACCATTTAAAAAATATTTCCATATCTATCAACCCCTTTCGATTGAGCTCTACCCATGCCCCAGGTGCCAATCTATCTAAAAAGCCCTGTTGCATTTTCTTGCGCGGATAAATTAACATAGGAGGCATGTAGGAACCAGCCGCAGAGAAACATATTTCTGCAGTTACCAATTCGCCTCTCTCTCCTGATGTCAAAGCACCTTGGCGTTTACCTTTTATTGCAATAATTTTAGAAGCTGCTTTGGGAACCACCGTGCCTCAAGATTCACCGACGTTGTATATCTGCAGTGCTGTGAAATTATGTTTTTCGACCAATTCTTCCAGAAGGGTGAAAAATTTTAATACAACAACCTTGTTGAATCCCCTTGCGTGCATTCCTAAAATAGATTCTGGTTTCCTAATTGATAATTCCGGATATCTTCTCAGGAAGCTCTGTATCCAACCTTTTCCATGAATTTGGACAGTTTTATTAAAAGGATGATCAATATTGATTAACTCTGCTAACTGAAATGAGTCATGGTTAGTCTGAATAATCGTCCCTCCATATGTCGCAAGTAACTTGCAATTTCTTCTTGCACTGGTACTACCCAAAGTAGTTGAAACATTCTCCTCATTTGGATTACTTTTTCGTTTTTAGATATATCGTTCCAGAGTTGTTTGCGGAACATTAAATTGAATAGATTGACGTCCGCGCGCACGTGCGTCGCCCGAGACGGCGCATTGGCCTTCGGAACCGCTCCAGTGAGCGGCCAAGGCGTACTGTGTATTACGTGCGGCTCGGGGTGATCCAGTAGAGGGCCGCGTAGACTCGGCTCGGCCGAGTGACGCTGTAGCTGCCCTATGTGGAGCCCCTCCTCGATTTGAGCTTCCCCATTATATTTATTAATTGTGAATTTGGAAACAGATTCCCTGTGATACCCAAAGGCCGATTCCGGGTCTAATATAAATTCCTCAGAGTCCCCAATATACTCGCTAGAAGTCAGCGGGGGACTCTGGGTTAACGCTGTCTGTTTCTTTGACCTATCTCTATTCAGTTCTAGCACCAAGAGCGCGAAATGTTATTAATCAAATGCTTTGAAGAACAACGGTAGTGGGGAAAGATTCTCAGGGGGTCTACTGGCAGGAAATGTTTTTAAATTTATTTTATTTTTGACTAACTTTTGAGTTATTCGTCTTTTTGTATGTCAATGTACAAAATTTCAATTTTGACTTGAATCCTTATAGCAAGTCTTTACAAAGTGCCAGAAGGGCTTAGCAGGGGGAGGATTGTCAAAAGGTAGTCGTCAGTAGTTGTCACACAAAATATCTACGACCCTAACCTAATCCGATCTCCTAATCTTGGCTAAGCCTTATACAAAAATCAGTACATCGAATGTTTACTAATTTGAACAATTGGGACACCCTGTATAGTTGAAATAAAATCCTGATAAATCCCTATGTCAAGTGATAGCTTAAAATGTGCCCCAATTTACAGGATAAGCCTTATACATGTACTAGGAGAGTTTAACTCTTAATCTAGTATTTTTGTAAAACAAGTTTTATTTAGATTTTTCCTCTAATGAACAATTATTAACTAAGGACTTAAGATATTTTAATTAATATCTAACACGTATTAATGTCTTTAGTTTTTTGGGACTTCTCGCTCCGCACGCGAGATTTTCAAAACGCGTTCGAAGGCTTAAGGTTTCTAAGAAGCCAGATCCGTACGAATTTTAACAAGGATCGCACAAAAATCGTCTTTTGAGGGCGTCGGACGCTATTCGCGAGTTTTTGATCACCTTAAGAGGGGTCGTACGGAAGTTACTCGAGGACTTTTAAAAAATCGTTGTTTCTTGGGGATTTTTGGGGGGTGTGTGCTATGTATTATATGCCAATCCCTGGCAACTTGTCAGATGCTGCTCGACAGTTTTCTGAGAGAGGTTTTGTGTAAATCAGGGGCGCCAGGGGCAACTTTTTGGGGATTTAATGTGTGATTTGTGTATTTAGACCAAACTACTCCCCGGACACGGCTCTCAGTTCAGAGACCGTGCTGGTTTTGTATGGTATACGAACTAGTGATAAATAGCCTTTGATTCTTCTTTTGAGATAACTCCAATCACAACAGTATAACTTCGCTATCTTCCGAACGAACTTGGCTAACTTATCACTCTTTGAACGCGTCCGAATTTTTTAGGTGAAGCCTTATTTTCTTTATTCGGCTCCTATGCCTTTTCGCTTTTCACCCGTAGGCCGAGTAGCTAAAGTATGGGGGAGTCAGGGGGCTCTCCAGTTCTCGAAACCGAACTGGCCGTCGCCCAATGTTTAACTACGACTAGTATTGAGGAACAGAGAGGAACATACGTGAATGGGGGGAACCCAAACCAGTAGGCACTCAAGGTGCTCGCAACTAACCTTTTTCGCGGGGAGTTGCTGTAGGGTGCGCACTACAGTTGAAGGTCTCGGTGAATTGTTGGCACTCGGCCGCTTGACAAGGCCTCTTCAAGTACTTAACTTCTGTCTTCAAAAGATTTTTTCTCCGAAATTTCCTGAAGTTCCAAAACGCCAAAAAACTCGATAAATTCGGTAGAAGGCTGCTTCGGTACCAGTTGAGAGTACTGGTCCTGCAATGCTGTTCCTTTGCTTCGGGGCCTTTTTCGATCGTCCGTAAGCTTTCTACAGCCCTATCTTTTTAGATTGTCGAAAAATTGGCTAAGTCCCTAGTGGTCAAAAATGCCGAAAAATCTCATAAATTCCTTAGAGATATGGGGCTAGGGGCTAAATGGATGAGTTGCTCGTCCCTTTAGGATTCTTGAAGATCCACGTCGACGCTGGCCTAAAGTGGTCTCTTACTTCTTTCCTTCTCGGGAGCTGATCGGCAACTAATTTTTAATTTTAATTCTAGCGACGCGCTTACGGCTTGAAATTTCCACCCGATCCAGTCGGTTGGGATATCGACGACGGTTGGCCAAACGGCTGACTCTAGAATTATGGAGCGTTAACTGCCACATTCCACGTTGTGCATTCGTACGCGGCATGCACTTTTATCCAGTGGCGTGCTTAATTAAATGCGATTAAGTAAAGGACGTTTTTACAACAAGATGCACGATGGTATCCCATTTCACCTCTAACAACAGATTTCACAGCTTCCTGCATACCTATTTTTGACCAACTTTGCCTATTGGTGGTCTGTTTGTACTTAAACACCATCTAAAAACAATAAAAACATTTATTATGAACAATGACAATAAGAGGCCAAACTTAAAAAAAAGTAGGGCAAAATAGGGTACCCCCTTTTGGCATGCCCCATTTTGCCCAACATGCATACTTTTATAAAAATTAATTACTTATTGTATTTTTAATGAAAGTTATGACAAGTTAAGCTTAAAATAGTGTTCTTTACGAATATTATCACATAATTGCGTTAAGATACATAAACAGATAATTACCTTGCATAAAATATTCGACCGCCGCGCGCCGTAATATTTCACATAAAAAATTAAGTCACTGCATCTACTTCTGCAGATCTATTTGTACTGACGGCTCTATTAAAGCAATTATGAGCACTGTAAGGAATGTAATTAACCCAATAACGAATAGATGCCGTTAGTGGTATAGTTTCAAATGTGAAAACCCGTTTTGCCAGCCTATCCCGTCTTGCCAGACTTTCCCCTATTAAGCGTAATAGAATAAAAACTGCAGCCCAGGCCACTCTGTAATTCGCGAATGAACAATAGTGCCATAGAATATAAAAAACTTACGAACCTAAGGACTTCGATGTCATGTGCATCAACTTAAGCATAGATGGACTAACCAAATTCATGTGTTGCTTGTATAGACCACCTACCAATACAAACGGCGTTTCTCAAATGTGGGCAATCAAATTAATATTCTACAGATCAACTATTCAACGGCTGTCATTTTAGGAGACTTCAACGTACACAACATCGACTGGTTAAAACACTCCAACAAAAAACGATGTGTGACAAGGAACATAGACTTTTGCTATTAGTTACGGACTTACTGAACTATTTAGTTGACGAACCTACCAGGATCCCTGAGCGTCAAAGAGACTTTGCTAGCCTCTTGGATCTATTCTTATCAACCAAGCCTGACCTCTATACCGTAACCATCCAACCTCCGTTGAGCCACAATCTTATCTATGCAACCTGTGAACTTGCTATCAAAACACGGGACCTACAGGTACCCCGAAAGGTTTTGCCCGACAAATCTGTAAAGCAGCCTGACCTTCGGGAATTTTATCTTTCTTTTCCTTGGAAATATCTCTGTTTTCAAAGTTAATTTTTGTGTTTACGGAAATCATAAATACAGCTTTCACCTTGCTTACAAGAATTATTCGACCAGCAACGTTAATCCGCCATTTTACTTCTTCTTGACGAGAGATGCTACGATTCTGGAGTCTCACAATCGCGTTAAAAACGCTCAAAGAAGGTCTTTGTTCAAGCCTGGACAAAGATAACTCAGGTGCACCAGATATTTCCAATATCTGTGCAAACAAAACTAGAAAATGGCCTATTTGGCGCGAAATGACAGCGAACAGCAGCTTAGCTCTTGCTCGAGTGAGTATTTTAACTGTACTTTGAGAGGCTAGAGAACAGTGACTGGACTGATCTAGTACACGAAAATAACTAATAAAATGAGCGAAACAATAATTATTTGCCTTAAACAGAGCTAGGACAAGCTAGATGTTTTTTGGCGCGAAGAGGCATTTGTTAGAGCGCGGTGACGTGACCGATCTAGCAACGTGGAGTGTTAGCAGGGCACTGAAATCTAATTTGTCTATCGCTAGGCGGCAGAGTCCGGCAGACCAAAATAAGTGGGGATTAGCGGGAAAATCCGCGTGGGTTTAATTTGAGGTGAAAGCATTTTCCTTCTTTCTTTGACACGTGGATTTATTGAACACTGACGGAGACACGATTATATTGAATTGAAAACGATTAAGAACGATTTCCTTTACGAGTGAAAGTTGGCTATATTGTAATCTATTATACCGATAGTGCTGGTGTACAGTCTCGAACTAAGGGATCGTCCGTCCAAAATTGGACTAAGGGGTTTTGAACAACTGGCATATGCTAATTTAAATGCACAAATTGGGTTGTACCCGGGATGAAATAAATCTATTTTGTTTAATTACGGTTTATTCATGCTGCATACACCAAACTATACGGTGAAAAACGATAGTTTCTACACGTGTTAGGGTGTTTCCTCAACAAAAAGCAATATTAACATAGTTCTTGAATTTTAAAATACACAAACTAAACATTAATATTAAGATTTACTTACACAGTATAAAAATACACTAAAAAGACGCTACATTAAATCAGCTCTGAAAATACTTCCCAAAGTCATAAAAAGCTTTGCTAAGTAGAAAAAACTCTAAACCCCTTTATCGTTTAATAGTTTAATATGCTGGGGTAGGGAATTGAAAAAATTTAGTCCATAAACCACAAACCAATAAAGCCCTATTTGCCGACGACACGGCAATTTATTCCTCGCATCCTCTAGCGGAAATGCGAAGGCAAGATTAAGCTGGCACATGAACGTGCTTGTTCCCTACTACGAGAGGTGGAAGATCTCCCTCAATGCGAATAAGACTGATCTTATTGTGATCACCCGCAAACGCAGGGACATGTTACACCTCTCGTGGTAGGCAACACGCATATAGAACCAAACACGCATGTTAAGTATCTTGGCATCACGTTCGATACCAAGCTAAACTTTAGCAGGCATATCTCGGTAATAGTTGGCAAGAACGAGCGCATTAAGAAGGGACTAGGCTTGTTGGTGACGAGCAGGTCTTACTTGAGCCCTGCCAACAAGCTTCTCCTGTACAAGTCAATCGTGAGGCCAGAATTGCTACACGCTGCTCCTGTGTGGTACTCGGTGGCTCGTACACACAAACGCAAGCTCCAGGTTATACAGAACTGCTACCTGAGGGCGGCGTTTTCCCTGACGCGACGCGATCGCGTTAGAACTAAAGACCTACACGCGTGGTCAGGAGTCGAATACCTCGAGAAATACATCGACGGCCCCGCGTGTAGGTTTTTCGAGAATCAAATCAAGCGATCGCCGCTTACTGCTAATATTGCAGACAAACGTTACGACCCCGAGCACCCCATTAGACGTGGTACTATATACCGGGAATTCACCTTATTTATTTTATAAGCAGCTAAGGCCTCCATAAGCCCAACTTCTTGATAACATCAAATATTGCCAAAATTCCATCAATTTCACCCCCTTTATGCCATTAAATCTATTTTTCTATTTTTCAAAAAACAATCCAAGTATCAGGAGAACAGGAGCGCTTTGCCTTCACGGGCAAGTGTTTGTCCTGCTGCCTGGCCAGCCAATCACCGTGTTCGGACACGGGGAGCGGAGCTTGCTAAAGGTGCTGCTCATAGTATAAGTACGCAGCTACGCCAATCGCATATATACTTGACTTCCAACCACTGAAGTATCCGTGTCTCCCCAGCCTGATCCGCGGGGCTCGACCTATGCGACCTGAAGTTGTTACAATACCGGAGCAGACTTACACTGTTAAGTCTTTACCTTTGTATATAGTAATATTTAAGTTTATGTTGTACATAATGTGGTGTCTTTTTAACCTATGAGCTCCTGCTCCATAAGGGCATTTAAACAAGGTTTTTTCATTAATTTTCCTTGTATAACCTTCCTGGGAATAATATTACATAATGAATTAAGTATCACTATTAACAGAGCTCCGGCCAACAACCTACTTATAAAGACATTGAAGGGGTTCCCCAAGTAATGTTCAAGCTAACCGTAGCACTGCTACGCCTAACTAATAAATAGGCCCCCTAAGGGCGTCGTGCCCTGTTGGCCACGGTGTTGACTGAACAACGCCAGGCATAACAACAGGCCCTAGTTAATCTAGTACCATAAGACGTGTTTAATGCTAACAGAGAAATAAATGTATGATGATGATGATGGTTATCGACTTCACACAATATGAGAATAACAATACTTGTAAAAACTAACAAATCCTAACAAAGTATGCGGTTATAAATACAACCTTGCAGCTAAACACAGTTAAATGTTTGTTAAAATTCCTACGGACCCACTCAGTGTGAACTTGATTAACTGAGATAACGCTGAGATAAAATACTGTAATATACAAGTAATAATAAAAGGATAAATATTGCCTTAATGTCCACAATAAGCTACTATGTACAATATATTCACCAATTGACGCGCAACGTTCAATCGTTGAGCAGCTTATCTTCAAGCACAGGGAAAGTCACTTAAAAGCACTTACTAAATCTCTCCTTAGCTTCTATATACAATGTACTTCAACTTCTTGCAAATAAGAATGACTCAGGTTGGAGAGAATTGAGAATATGCATAAATAATTTCTGTTAGTAGCGCAATGTCGTCGAGGGTTTATTTTACCTTGCACAGTAATTTGTACTGGAAAATATCACCCTGTTTGAGTGTGTAAGAAAAAACTTCAATTTAAGAAGAAAGCAGAGGAGGATGCTTTTGTAGAAATGCGGTTTTAATACACGCAACAAAATGGATTATAAAACACGATATGCTGGGAACGCATAGGTGGAAATGGAAATAGAACTTATGGGAAACTTCATATTATAATAAAGCAAAGAGAATATTTGCGAGTGCCAAGAAAACGCCATTTACTTTTCGGCTTTTGAGAGAGTGACTGAAATGGTGAGTTTACCTACATGGCCGAGTGCCACGGGGACTATCGCGACTTACTTGGGAGAAAGTCGGGAAACAAGTCTATTCAGGAAGGTGAGGACGCGTTATTTCTCCCTTGGCGCGTGAACTTACCCTCACTCTTGAAATATCCTTTCCGTAGAGGACAGATATTGTAAATATAGAGAAATTATACAAAAGCTTAACATCACTGGTTGCCTAAAGTAAAATTATGAATTTTAACACAAACCTGGTCGAAATCGGCTGACTAGTTTTTATAAAATTCGATTATTATAGATCGGAATTTTAGGGCGGCCAAATTGACTATTTTCGCTAGTCGCTATAGGCACCACTGTGATTGGTCGGATGCCTTTCTGCTTGTAGCTGACTTTAGCTTGTGTTTTCAAATAAGTGGATTCGAAGCAGTTCTGTTTCTATTTAAACTGATGATGAATAAACGAATTAAATCGCTAGATTTGAAAACATGTTCAAATGGTTTTTGAACACCAACTATTATCCGTTTTGCTTCAGATTTTAATTTTTAGAATTATTAAGGATTAATCTATAAAACATTATTCTTGGAAACATTTAAAAAATAGATAAGAAATGCCTTTTCTAAGAATAGCTATATTTGGAGTGAAGGAGAAGAGCTATAATTAGAGTATGTTTTATGTATTATAAATGTCTTTCTATCCGCTAAGTAATTTTAAGCAATACGGTTATATTACAAGCACATTCAACTATTTCATAAGGGTTGTTCGTTTTTGCAAGCTGCACTTTTAAAGAAATTGCTAACGTATCTCTAGAACCAACGCTATAATAAATGTATTTGTATGCAGATTTTTAACATGATTTTACTTCCTTAAGATATAAATTGCGAGGAACAAATCCAGTGCAAGTCTCTACCTTAAAAGAGCCCAGCTGTGTAGAACTCACGCTATTTGTTAACTAAACCACTTTGGAGATAAAATGCATGTACGTGAATATTTTTCTAACGTATAGTCTGGTTTAGCAGTCTTGTCGCGTAGTTGTTTAAACTTAGGAAAATTAAAAATTTATGTGGTTGCCAACATTTATATGGAATGGCAAGAATATGATTAAAATAAACTTTTTTTGTTAAATGATCATATATTTGTTAATACTAAAACAGTTTCAAAAGTACGTAATTATCTCCGAAGTTTGGGTAAAGATGGGTTTACAAACATTTCTTTTTGCTATACCAGGGAATTTTTGGGGTGGTTGGTTTTATTGGAGGCAACGAAATTTTCTTTCTTAAATGATTTTTATATATTTCTCCAATAATATAAGGAGTCGGACGCAGCAAAGATAATACCTCTTTGATCTGGCTCTTAAATTTTTCCATTTTTAATGAGAAAATAGTATACTTGTTACTAACGTTATTTTTAGCGAAGGAAAATCTGTGTTCTGGATTTTGATTGTTATTATAACAAAAGGCGGAAGTTGACCATTTTCAGAGGTTTTCATTCCGTTTCCATTCGTGTTATAAAATACTAAAAGCTTACCAACATTTTAAAACTCATTATGTTTAAAGTAAATCTGATGTAAATATGTTATATTCTTACAAGGAATTCAAATATTGTTTGAGATCCCAGATATTTTTAATTTTTCGAAAGAATTATTTCCCTCGTGAACGATCATAAATCAGTACTATATGATTTCTAAGAATGCTCTATTTTTCCTTTTGAGCACCCAAAGTCCTGAAGATTAAAGTTTGTTTGGAAAAAGAAGCAATTTTTTTCTAAGCATCGATTTCCACATATAATAAGAAATCAGTCAAAATTACTACCATATTAATATTATCACAGAGAATATTGGCTTGGGGTGGTTTTCTATGCCCTTTCAGGTTGCGTAGCTCAGCTGGTGAAGATAAGAATGATAACTCACTAGTTTCGAAACAAATGTACGTCTGTTGATGATTAAGTACAAATTAATTATGGAGCAAATGTAAATCTATTGATGATCAGGTTTCATATAAAATATCAAAAGGGTCAGAAACGCATGACCATTCGTTTAAGATGCGACCTATTCGGTTTCCTTGAGGCAATTTGATGTTTTTAAAAACTTATGTTACGTTGGATTTAAGAGATTTACTTTCTATTGGCATATTTAATTTGATTTGGTTTTAATTAACTGATGTTGTTATTTTTAACTGACGTGTAGTGCTTCATGTACATGAAAAAAATATAAACAAAACATGAGTAATTTTGGCAACTAATTCTTATCCTAACGTTTTCTCTAGACTCGGTTTTTAATAACTTCCAGTTACTACAAGTAGGCATATATATTTTCTCCTTTTTCTACTAAATTTTGTTCTCTTAAAACATTATCTAGTAATTCAATATTTTTATAATTATTATTAAAAAAGTTTGCAATTATGCTTCACAATTATGATTATCATTGATTCATACAGTATAAATTAAATAATCACACCGATATCTTACGGATGTATTATTTTATACCTTACTAATATATCCGAGGTTAAATGTCAGAAAAATCGGCCTTAAATCTAATCGGCTTAAAATAATAATTGTTATTGAAATATTGAATGATTACCTGTTTATGTTACAGATATGTTTAGAAATACATGAAAACATTTATTGACTGTTTTTAAATGTACTCATCAGCATCCTTCAATGTTGTTTTGCTGCCGTCGCTTGCATTGTCGGGTGGCCTTGTCCTTGAGGTGTCGACATGCATAGAAGTTTCAGATTCTCAGATATTGCGATGACTTGTTATTGTTTGTGAATTTATTTCTATTAAAAATAATAACATTAATTCGCACGTATACTTGGCCCGGTTTTAAAAAAGATTGTGATAATATAACAACCATTTCTTGATACTAATTAGAGTAAACATTGCCGATATTATTTGGAATAAGATCGGATATTAAAAATTATGTGCGTTATTTACACCTTTCGACTGTCATCAATTATGATGATTGGATTTGGATAATAGTATTTTTAATTATTATTATCCCTTCCAGAGTATGCGCATTTTCTAAGAAGGATAATGATTGATTAATAACCTGACTATTTTTTCGGTGTAAATTAACTCACATAAGCTGCTTAGTAGCACTGATCTATACGAATGGATAAGCAATAACCTTTCACCGAAATGGCTAATTTACGACGTCAAAATGTAAACAAACTCTAGCAAATCTCGGGATGATTGCGTTTGCGCACTGTAACAATGCTTATTGTAAATCGAGAACGTTAGCAGGTCCGTACTTATAAATTTATTTTGTTTATTTTGGTATAATAGTTTTGATTTTTGTATCAAAACTTCTTCAGTACATTGTAGATTACTAAATTCACTTGGAAGACAACTCTCATCAATCACTTGCACAAACATTGTTATTTGGTAAAAATCTGAATGAAAAACTAAGTTTGCACCAGATATTGCCTAAATCATTAGAGTAAATCATAGATAAATCCCATGGACGAATATATGTATGGGTTCATTCGGTTCTTTTGGCAGCTTAAAAGCAAATACCAGACAAAACAGAATAAAATACACAAGCGTCTAGAGATCAGGCGTAATTTTCGATGCAGTGAAACAAATAATAGGTATTATTATGGCTTTGCATGGCCCTCCGCTCGCTTCGCGCGCTACGGGCTCAATCAACAAGAACTAACCAAGTGCTAACCAAAACTATCCCAAGGCTAACCCAAACTAACACAATATTAAGGAAAAAAAGTAAGTTAATAGAAAACAATAAACAAAACATCTCTCGCGACCGACGGGAATCGAACCCGCAGCGCAGGAATGACAGGCAAGCAATCTGCCTACTACACCAACGAGGCGTTGTAGAAGTTTTGCTAGAACGTAGAGACATGGATCCGTTTCGCCGCATCGAAAATTACACCTGACAGACGCTTCTTAAAATACGAGGTTAACTGATCGCGATATTTCAGTTCGTAGTGCATGCGATTTAAACACCTGCAATTGGCAAATATATGGCCCTCCGCACGCTCCGGGCCTCAAGAAAAGGAAACTAACCCAAGAAAAACCCAAAAATCAAGAAAAGAAACTGTTTGCTTAAAAAAAAAAACCAAAACCGACGGGATTTGCTGAGTTGCAAACAACTGGTTGCAGCGCGAAGACATGCGTCACCTCACGTAGCTAGCCAATCACGGGCCTCTCATTCACAAGTGCACTATGAACTGATATCTAGCTAACTGATCAGCTGTTATTTTGTAGGCAGAAGTTTAGAACGTAGAGACATGGATTCGTTTCGCCTCATCGAAAATTACGCCTGATCTCTAGACGCTTCTTAAAAACACGAGGTTAACTGATCACCTGTTATTTTGTAGGCGGATCGTTTCTAGATAGATCGACCAATAGGAGAACCCTACTAGAAAATCACGTCATACAGCTTATTGCAGGGTTATTTAGAGATATTTTAGATGTTTGCGCCTTAATAATATTAATACCTATACTATTATTACTTACTGAAAATAGGAGATTCCCGGGATAATGCCTTTGCTTCGACAAAGATTAACCATATCTGCAAGTATGAATACTCATAATGTAATGATCAGTAATTGATCACTCAATCAATAAGCTAAAAAGCAGTCTCAGTTTTTAAAATATAGTCAAACACTACTTACTTACTTGGAAAGCGTTCAAAGCAAACTAAACTAACCAAACCACATCCCAACCGAACAAAAACAAATAGCGAATGGCATAGCTTGGGGGTAGGCTGTAGATTCCGATTGCCCGGTTTGCCGTCGATCGATACTAATTTGATTCTACTTTACGAAACTACGAGCTCGGTACGAGCCTGGAAAATCGACAGTAATCGACCGCGTGGCTAAACAGCTGACGATTTTGACATTTGACTGGCGGATTGAGTGTTATTGCGCTTGATCAGTAATGCCGAGGTGTTAAAAAATATGACTGGGAATCGTGCGCACAAACACATTTTTTCGTCCACGCCCACGCGTAATCAATTTCTCTTCAGATGACACATGCATTATGCTCATCCATTTGTATAGATCGATGCTTAGTAGGCACCAATTTTTAATTGTTTTGTTTTACTTATGCTTTATATTAGGTGCATTTTGCGAGATCGATGCTGATGACTGCCGGGTTGGTTTAAATGCGTATTTAGAATGCTATGCTTCTGTTTTACGACTGTATCTCTATATCTATTTATTCCATATATTTTTTGCCTGTGTTTTCTATAAATAGGATATCTGCTCTAATTGATTCATGTTCTATGATTCCCTAATCTGCCTTTATTTAATCTGTTTTTCCTTATTCTATCCACATTTCTCTATTCTACCTTTATGTTGGCTTATTCTTTTATATTCACTTATTATAAGTTCTCTCTTATCAACGGATATCCTGTTTATTCTGTTATTTCTATGTTTCTATACTTTATGGTACCTTATTTTATTTTCTTATCTTATCTATAATTCCTTATTTATGTTGGCTTATTTTTAACCTTTTAATGTTTTACCTATTCCTACGTATTGTATCTGCAGATAATTTGGTGATGTATGTTTTCTAGTTTTTCCTCCTAAATTGTGTTATATACCCTTATTTCCTTTCTATTATAACTCTTTCTTGTTTACTATCTTCTGATATACCTACTGCCTATATTTCCCTATACATTTTATGTATGTCCATATATGAATTATAATTTCATCTCCTAGGTCTTTATGTTGTCCAAGGGTCTGACTTATGATCTTCCCTATAGTTGGCTACAACATTCCCTATATGACCTGTATATAACTTCGCATTCTAGCGATCAACCAATAACCACTGAATAACAGGTGTTGTTGGTTCAACTGGTGGTAGGGTAAGGCTAAGTCATGTCTTTAAAAACTTAATTTGTATGTAAAATTCTGTCCTGCACATTATGCTCAACGGGAGCACTAAAACTATTTTTAGTTGCGAATTGAATTTAGTATGTTCTTGTTTTAGTTGGCTCCTTTGTATGGTCACATCTGCATAACATTATTAAATCAGCAAACCCCCTAAAAGTAGAGATCCAAAGTCTGCTGTCGGAAGAAGATCTGGTTGATAAATTTAGCTCTGATATTAGAAAATTTTCTCATAACCGAGATGGCTCCTTGTACTTTGATGAATACAATTTTGGTAAGTTGTTAAGAAGCATCTTTTTATATGTTCTTGGTAAGTATTAAGTTAAGATAATAATAATTCATATAAAAGAAAATTCTTTTAATTAAAGCTAACATCGTTACTATTATTTCAATCATTTAGAAGCCCTTTAGTAGGCTTGTGAAGGGTGCTAGATCTCTTAAAATTAATACAATTTTCCGCGGCATATATAATTGAACAAGAATAAAAAAACGATTAAATTAAAATTGGGCACACAATCTTACCGGCAAAATAAAAGTGCCACGCTAAATAATATATTATGAAAACCGTTTTCAAGCTTGTGTTGAGTATAAATAGCGCTAGTTTCCAAACTTGTTGGAACACATACCATAAATTATGCACATTACGTTTTCTTTACATTTAACCGTTATAATTCATTTTTTCTTCACAGGTGGGAACTACGAAACTAATGTATTATTTTCACCCTCATCCTATATACCGAGAACTGCCATGCTAAATCTTACAGTTGATTTATTTGGGAAATATGTCAACCTTTTAGAGGTAATATATTATAAAATAATCACCGGATTTTTTTTAACCATATTCCTTTTGATTTAAAAGGTTCAAGGAAGAGTGGAAGGCCTTGAGCGCTATTTAGAAACGCTTTTCGGACCAGGGGGAAAGGCAAACGTTGTAAAGGAAAAAATGGAAGAGTATAAAATGAGGTGGAAACGGCAAACCAATGAAAATGACCTGCTTGAAAGTAAGGTACAGGAAATTGCTGATATTGCAGGAAATATTAAAGAAGACCCTAAAGTAAGTAGCAAATAATAGTAACATAGAACACACCTTTTTCAAACTTCAGAAAAAAAAATTGTTTCATTAATTTAATTAATGCGTCCGAATTGAGAATTACTTTTGGTAAAAAAATCCTAACCTTATTTTGTCAAAATTAAAAGGGGATTTAATTGCAACCAAACATGGTTGCCAAATTTCCGTTTTTAGCTTGTAAACATTATTATTAAGCTTAGTTTTAATCTTATCTATTGTTACCTTTATACATGAGTGTTCGATAGCCATAAAAATCGGCTCATATTTTTCAGGTAATCCGGCTAATAGTAGGCGGCTTCCAACCCACCCATCAACTATGGCAAAACTAGTATTTTTCAACTTACTAACAGTTTCCACCATTTTAGTCACATGCTCGCCCAAAGAATCGCAAAACTCTGCGAATATTTATCAGTTGTAATGATCCCCGATTTAACCCTTTTATGTACTTACTATGTTTTCATCATTTTCTTCACCTCCGGTTCATTACCTAACACCAAGTTCGCTATTATATATATTTTTCCGTTTTATACCTTCTTTCAAGGTTTGTTTTCGCGTCGAAAAATCTGGAATTTCACAGATGCTCCACTGGTGTTGCGTGGCACCAAATTTTAATGGGCAATTAACAATAGTTTTACATGTTTTTTAAATTGCAATCTCGCTTTTATTATGCCGCCCTTTGATAGTTCGGTTAATTAGACTTTAATTTCTACCGCATTTCCTAAATAGGCGATTAAAATTGTTTGTTAACATAGCAGGTGTTCCACATTCCAGAATTTGGCTTTCTATTTTTGAGCCGGCCATTGCCAGATTTTTGGGGGCAACATTTGTCAAGAACTTTACAGGTGGTTCCTTCTATTATGCGTTAGAAAGACGGACGGATGGGATTTAACCTGGCCATTATTAGAATTATTTTCCCATAGGGATTATTTTATTTTATTTTTCCTACTGCTCTGCTATCTAGGTCTAAGTGTAGTTGATTTGCTTATGTTCATCGGCGAATTAGAACGAAATTTAATTTACTTTTTCTTGATGAAACTATCTACTATCGTCAAATAACGAAATTAATTTATCCCACACATTCTTCACGTCTGTCGTATCCTCAATATACAAGAAAATACTTGATTCTATGGTCAAAATTATCTTTGATCTGGCTTGGTCTATCTTAGTAGCATCCGTCTCGGTCTCAAGAATACACCTTTTTTTGTCCCTTTAGAATCAAATAATTTTCTATCGCAAAACACTACTCGCCGTAGTTTTCCCAACCATGAAGTTTTGGCACACTTCCAAGAAAACTCGTTGACATTTTTTCACACTCAAAGAACGATTTTTTTATACTATTTCCTTAAGAAACATGCACTGGGATTATAACCTATTAGGATAAATAAAACACACGTTCTCGTTGAGATTATAAACCATAACTGATTTTATATTTTAAGCATATATCGACATTCTACATTCAGGCGACACACACATACTCATAAGAGACTAAACATCCCTGTGTTTATCAGAGTTCCAAGAATAACATTTGGGAAAGGCGCAGAATACAGTTTCAACCTACATTTATTATTTATTAAAGATTAGTGATATTTTAACACATTTAACCATCTTTCTATCTCTAATAGTTTCCAAGATCCCAAAAACATTTTGAACCATACTGCCACGCACTTTTCTTTCGAAAAGGAAATCCTTTTTTTTTTAATTTTTAAAAAAAAATGAATAAAAGTTAAAAATTAAATTAAATTAAGAGATGGTCAAAGCTTGTGGAGCTATGATGAGTTCCACCAAGAATTAGAATAAATCACCTACCGAATTCGACCCGGTCTCCTCTACTGGATGCACACTGGGCGGGACCAAAACGCAAAGTTCTGCAGCAAGCTGTTAGGCGAGCGGGCAATTGCCGCGGCTCCGACGTGTAGTTCGTTTGGGCGCCACCAACTTCGAAACGGACCGAAGTGGAAGTCCCCGCGATGTTCCCGGAACTTGCTACACAACCCCCGTCCCTGAAACTCCGCCGGTAAGACAAAAAAAAACTCAGCTGGAAAAAGGGAAAAAAAATCGATATACTCAACTACTGTCGAGCCAAATGAAACACCGCAAATAAAAACAAATTGTACACTTTATTTCATACACATACAAAAAAGTGATTGAATCCGCCAAGTAAAGACTACCAATTAATCAGGCTTAAATACAAACCCCCAAAGAGGGAGGGATTATAAAACTTTACAGGCCCAACGGTGTGCACACGCGTCAGCTAAACTAGTATTGCGCTCTAAACTAAACACAAAAAAAAGAGCGCAGGAAAAATGTAATCGCTTCACTGACACAGGAGGATGAAAAGTCAAATCCTAAGACTAAGAACTTATCTGTAACTGTTCTGTCCCAAGGATAAACCGGAAGCTCCGGACGGACTAGACCCGAACTATTGTAGGCTGGTGAAAGCACCAACTAGGTTCACCAGAGCGTAGAGGCTCCCCACATCTCGTCAAGGCTTCTGCCCCCTGGATGCGGCCCTAGGAATAAAAAATTTCCTAGTAACGAGCCACCACGATAGGGGACTCGATTGCTAACATAACATTGTGCCTAAACCACGCAAAACACGATACAATAGCAGCGTTATTAATCATTAATTAAAGAGATTAACATTTGTCTTAAATTTAACTTGACCTTTCAAACAAAGCCCAAAAGAAAAACAAAAATCGAAGGCTAACTAACTAAAGCTCTCTCGCAACGATATATTTGCAATCGAGGAAAAAAAAACATTACAATTAACTTAATATTAATCACGCATCTCTGCAAAATCAAATTCGATCAAAGGAGGCCATCATTCGCAGTTAAAGATAATGATAAAACATACCATCTAATCGGTAATTAAATAAATTGTTCCGCCACGAAAGCAAATAAAATTCACCATACGGATAAATGAATTCCAATCTAAATGATAAATAAAGGCACGAAAATGAGCTTAAATGCAAGTCATACGGTATGAACGAGACAGATAGCTGGCCTAATAAAAAAAAACGTAATTTTATTATTCACTACCACAAAAAACCAATAAATAAATAGCTCTTACCGAGCTTGCAAAAAAACTAGCATAATTAAAAAATATCAGACCAAAAATCGCAAATTATCTTAACTAGACCAGCGTCCCAGACAAATTCCAATCAAATTAACAGGTTAGCATGCCTAACCTCCAATTTGCTAACTATCTAATTAATTAATTGTAATTTAAGGTATTTGCTATCTAATTATTTAATCGAAATTCATTTAATGACTCGAGTTCTAAGGTCAATAAGGCGAAACTATGGTCCAATGAGCGCTAACATATGCACTCTCAAAAATAGCTGAAGTAGCCTCCCTTAATACAATTAAAAAGGTATACATGAATTACTACCTAATTAAATCGACCCAATTCCCTGATTAGTGTCAAAATCAAAATCTAACGCATCTAACACGAATGACCAGATGTCGTTTAAAAAAAAAAACAAATATATTAATATTGAGAAAAGCACAGTAATTTACACGGTACCGGTCCCAAACTCGGTACAATAATGAAAAATAGAACAAATCGCGTATTTTTCTTAAATTTCTCAAAGAATATACATAAAATTGAAATCCGAAATAATGGCCCTGATTATAAAACAATGCGCCCAGATTGGTTCAGTGAAACGAGCCCTTAATATCGTCGAAAATCGACAACGCAAAACGTTCGGAAACAACATAAAAACGCGTAGTTCAGTGGTACATAAAAACCCGATAGCAAGACCGGATCAACAAAACTCGTTCGTTTTCACATTCCAAAGCCGGTAATATTCTCATGTCAATTTAACTGTACCAAAAAAATTAATTCAACGCAATGAAATTTTTAAATTTAAACATTTAAACCCGCAATTAATAATCAGAAGAGTAATGCAATAGTGAATGATAATATTAGATCCACGAAACCGCGAAATATAGGCTTATAATACGGAATTCTTACCTTACTAAAAGGGCACTCGAATCAATGACAACAAAACACACCACGTACAATGGCTGGGTTGACCAAGTGGAAGCAGCTAATAAAACTTCGAACAACGAACACTATACGTATTTCACTAGCAGGTTCCCAGAACCAAAACGGAAATACTTCCCCGTAAATCGACCAAAATCCGCCTTCAGCGAGAGATAAAACTACGGTCGACCTACGGAACCACTTCTCTAGTCAAAAAGGAAACAAACTCGTGTCCCCCCCAACCATCCGGTCGGGCCGTACCAAGCCGAGACTCGCGCAACGAATCCCTCCGAAAGCTAAATGCTGGACGGAATAGCTACGAGGGTGCATCGAAACTTAATAATGACTCGAACTGCCAAAATCTGAACGTGACAATACTTAGGGGAGACTGTCCTAAAATAGCATACTTGATAAAATGACTTAGGGGCTATTTTTATTTCTGAACGCACTTTTAAAGACAATTCGCGCCATCCGTGAAACGACGGAGAAACGTGCAACTCATTCATGTACTGTTTGCCAAATGAAAGAACCTGGATGGAAAGAATGCGGGCAAAAAATGTCCTCGCATATTTAGATGCTGCCACATTTTTTTCCCAATAATCCTAATTTATTTTCTGTCTAGTTTCCTATAGTGAATTTACATATTTAAATTTCCTACTTAAATACTTAATTTTGTTATTTTCCTTAATACTACTGTCTTCTATTATTTACTATTTTATTTACACAGGGAAATACGGAATACGGAATAAGTATACTATAATATTTATAATGTTTATATTTTATTCGCCTTCAAGCTATTTAAAATACGCGACAATAGGCAACAGTGCGACGTTTACTTGATTTTTAGCGGGGAGGCAGTTTCGCGATTGGTCGCAGGATATATTAAATACACTTTGACCCTAGACCAACACCTAATTTTTTTTACATATTTTAAAATTTCGGCAGCGACTTGCTTTAGCCATTGGCGTGGAAATTGCCGATGCCGAACTGTGTGGTTATTTATATTATTTGGTTTGTAGGCTCTGGTGATATATAGGTTTTGTCGATTTTGCAAATTCTCTTTTTTCACTAGAAAGGGGGTGTCCTATATAGTAGTTTAAGCCAAAAAAAGTCGGAAGATCCGCTACATTTGCCTCATAGCCATAGCCCCATTAAATAAAATTAAATTTTACTTGTAAATATCCATCCTCCTTTTTACTGTCAACTGTCACAATAGCCAAAACAAAGATTTTTAAGAAGGCA
>MU184166.1:0-12042 GCA_016904865.1 Pissodes strobi | reverse complement strand
TACTACTACTACTACTACTACTACTACTACTACTACTACTACTACTACTACTACTACTACTACTACTACTACTACTATTACAAACATTCGTCCTCACATCTTTTCTTTCGGCTGTTGGGTGAGGTCCTTTAATCCATCTATCGGCCTCTCTTGGCCCACTCTTGTTCCCTTCCGACCCCGATGCTATTAGGAAACGAGGGCTAGGGGTTTCTACGTTTCATTGTCATTCACACTCACGCACACTTGCCCTATTACACGAACACAATTGCACACACCCACACACACCCAACTCATCTAATGAATTGGAATTTGCTTATGACGGACTTGCTACGAATTTGGACCGGGGCAGCCCCCCAACAGAAAAAATTCAAACATGTGTGACAAAACGGAAAAAGTACCCCAGGTGGGTAGTAATCCCACCACCGATTCCGATCGGGTGAAAGCCCCGGTGGACGGTGCCGGCCCTAAGGCTTCTGGGAAGGGCCAATCGCACAAGAAAACAGAAGAAATGGCGGAGTTCCAAAATGAATTACCCCAGGAGGGTAGAACCATAGGTTCGGAATCTCTCCCTGGTTTACAACCAAGCTGCCTCATGGATTCTGGGGACATAAGTTATCAAAATCCGTTCCAAAGAAGAGACTCGCTAGCCAGGACACCACCGAGCTCGAGGAGAGGATCAGTTTCGTCCATAAGCTCGGTCAGATCAGACAGCGGGAATGAAGAAAAAAAGAGGAAGAGGGAAGAACAAGCAGACCCTCAAATAGACGAACTAAAAGAAAGTCTTAAGTTGCTGGTCACTCAAATTAAAAGTGTGCCAAACACCAAGGCTGAGGTCAAGCAGAGAGGGTGAAACAAAGGGTAGCAGTACTAAATCAGAGATGCATGGAATGGGACGAAATGTATTTCTTAGGTCAAGCATCGGCTCATAAGGCAGCAAAAAAGGAGACTAGAGAAATAGGAACACAAACAGATAAACAAGCAACAGAAGAAGAGGACAAGGAAATAGAAATGCAGACAAAACCAACGAAGACAACAAAAATGAGAGAGGCGGGAACACAAACGACTATGGACCAAGCAAGCTACGAAGTAGAAGCAGCGATTGCAAATGGCAGTACGTTCGAAGATATTGCAGAGTTTTTGGACCAGGAATGGCCAGAAAATATTTTTAGTGAGGTAACGGTACTGGCAGGAAACCCGTCAAATTCAAGAGAAGGTTGGGACATCACACTCCTTGTAGACCCAAATGATCAGGGTGACAAGGGAGTGCTAAAAAGCATCAAAATCAGGTATCCAGAAATATCGGTGCTAATGGCAGACAAACTAGAGGCGGGGAAGATAGAATACTTATGCAGTGCAAAAGTAGAGTAGTAGAGGTTCCGATGGGGAAGAAATGAAATGGGTTCATTTATTACCCCATACAGTAAGCGGAAATGGAATGAAGAACCTAAAAACTATACATGAAGTGCTAGTGAATGGCATGGTGGGATCGCCACTATTCTTTTCTATTAATTCTTATTACAATTCACCATTACAAATGCAACAATAATTTTAGACAAATATATTACCTACCTCGTTTTGTATTTGCAAAACTTTAGATTGTATAGCAATCATTTTAATAAATAATAAAATATTCAAATGAATCAACAACTAAACCAGTAAATCAATTTGTTTCAACAAAATCATATGTGTGCTATTCACCATGATATTACAAATGCAACAATTATGACAAGGAGCATCTATTACATCAGTTTTGTATTAGAGGCAACACTCTCTATAATTCGTCACAATATTTCTCAATTAAGTTAAAATACGAGAACCGTAAAAACTATCATCCCTATCAGCCAGTTTCGACAGTCACAAGGTCCCTAACAGAAAACAAGGATGCTTGACAGCACGAGGCATTAAAATGCTGAGCTCGGTTTTTGGCAAGGTTGGCAGCGTTGGCACTATTTTTCAAACGTACTTGTAAGTCTTTGCAATGGCCTTGTCTGGATCGCTGTAGCTCGTATTGAATTGAAAACTGTGCGCATTTCGCATTCTTCTTTTAATTTCGTAGCATCTTCTAACCACTTGTGGATTGCGTGTGTGTTTTCAGGATCGTAGATGGTTAATTTGAATATTGCGTAGGATGTTGAATCTGCTAGGGAAAGTTGGGCGTTGGCGTCTGGCGTTGACTGAGAAGGTGATGATGACATCATTGCCACCTTTGTTAATGTTTGTTTCGCTAACAAAGCAATTTGCTGTTGTTGGACAGCCATTAAATTAATAATTAAAGTTTCTTACTGCACTTTTTAAATGTTCAGGCTCAGAATTAAGCTGGATACTTGGTAATGCTTCATGCTTCGTCCAGAGTTGTTTCAACGTACGGCGAGACACTGTTTGTCCTACAATCTTCGGCCATTTTTAGGTGGCACTTTTTCGTTAATTGTTCGTATTGTCCGAGGTATTGTCTTAACGACACTGGACACGGAACTATCCCACTTCTGATGTTAAAGGAAAGGGTATTTAACCCCAATAAAAGTTCTAATTCGCCAAAAATATTTATTCGTCTTGATTACACCAATATTAACTATGCTGCTTCTATCGCGATCAACCTAAGACTTTGGTGCGCAGTTCGTCTCGCGTCTCGCCGCTCGTCCATCCTGATTTTCCAGGAGTGGAGCGTCGATAGATGGGAGAAGTTAGGGGGCGGGGGTAGGTACCGCGTACCGCTAACATACATACAATATAAAAACAATAATTCATGATCTACTTTATTTATTAAATATTAAAATTTAGACGAAAGGAAAACAAATAAAAACAGGTGCATACTCTCTAGCATACTACGTATATATAAGTTGATACATGTGTACAGCCTTGCAAATAACAGGTAAACTGTACGCAATAAACTTATCGGTGTATATAATGCTCATAATCTATGTTTATGCACTTATTTTTTACTTAATGACACTGGTTTTATCGTCACCACTCTCGTCATCGCTGTCGAATCCTCATTATTTTCCACTTGAACGATTTGTACCTGATCCATCATATAGTAAAAATCCAATTTCATCAGCGTCAGTCTAATCTACTGTTGAAGGTTTTTTCATTAAAGTTTAGTAATTCATGGATGTTGCGCCCAAACGTTCTGAAAATAATGCTATCTTCATCGTTGTTTTGTGCAATTCTAGAAACAATTTTTGTACAGGGTCATGTTAGAATAAGCGGTTAAGCATGATCCAGAGTTCTAACTCTTGGATATATTTCGTTAACTAATTTATATTTTTTCCACTAAGTTATAATGTTTTCTTGTTTCTTGTACGAGCAACAATAGCTTTATTAATTCCGTTTTTAGGTTCGTTTTACTGTGGCATCAGATGCTAATTAATATCTAAGTATCAGAAAGTTTCTTTCTGAAAACTCTTAGAGGACCTAAGAAAGCTCAAACTTTAGAAACACAATCTCAGTTGTATATAATGCAATGGTAATGAAAGTTTGATATCCTTGAAAGAGTGTTCTTTTTCCAATGCCAATTACCAATATCTTTAGCTTAGGTAGGTATTTCCAGTAAGGCTCTCCCTCAGTTTGAAAATTTTCAAACTGAGCTGCTTGAAGCACGTAACCTACCCAGAAGAAACATGAAACTGACCTTCTGATCCTAAATTTTGTGAGATTGTTTAAAGTCAAATTTTTGTGGAATTTTTTTCCTGCAACAGCTCCGTCTAATGCTGAATACATTGCAGTTTTTATATTTTTCAGTTTGAAGATCTTTCATCACTATTGGCTAGCTCTTATCAATGAAACAGAAAATGATGCGAACTGCTGTATCACAAGCTTTTTCTAATAATTTCCAGTATTCTTTAAAAAAATTTCGCTTGCGTATTTCAGACATAACGATTTTTTTTCATCTTGTCTTAGATTCATCCAAATCTAAATTTATCTTTTTAGCTGCTGTTCAAATGTTGTCTGTATATTTTTAAATTTTATACAGAATTTGTCAAAGTTTACAAAAACCAGAATTTCAATCGATGGCTAACCTGGAAATGTAAATTATTTATGCTTCATGAGAGAACTAGTTACAATTAGCACCAAACAAATAATCTTCTCCAGAATAAAATCTTTAGGACATATCGAAATTAAAATAAATATTTTTCGATTCTCTTATGGAATAAGTCTAAAATACTTTGTAATCTAATTTAATGATGCCAGGGGAAAGATCTCAGAGTCAATCCAGAGAAGGTTGAATTATTACTTTTTACATGGAAGCGTAGAAGAAGAAGGCAAATAATGCTCTATTGGCTTGTAAAAGGACTTTTAGGGGATTTATACGGCTATAGTAGGTCTCGGTATTACTTAAAGGGCCATCATTTCATGGACCGGTACGCCAACAGCGCCAGCTCTAGGGTTCAGTTCGAGACTGAATTCCATGAGAATTACAGGTGCTATACTCGGGCCACCGAACAGATATAGCAATAAAACTGGACACTATAACCTCTGAGAGGCCTGACAGGCGATAGGCGAGAGGATTTATACCTGGCTTATACCTTCTTGTAATAAAATACAAAAATAGCGCTATACGAATCATACCACACTATTACAAACGAAAGACAATAGTTAAATGCGCTCCACTATGAAAAGGTTTGCTTTATAGAGGATCGCTGGATTATTTATAGGGGCCTGGTCGCAGGTAATTGTTTTATTACTATATCGGTTCGGGGGCTCAAGTATACAAGAAGGACATTCATCAGGACCCATCAGAGGCTGTCTGCTTTGCCCCCCTCCCCCTCCACCAGTTGTTTCTGAAGCATCAAGCCTTGATGTCTACATACAGACTAAGATGTCTCGGGTACCTAATAATAATAATAATAAACCGAAGGGACACATTACCAGCTAAAGAAGGGATGCTAATGAATGTCTGGAACTTTAATGAGGACATACTGTCGATCATCAGATCAAGTTGAACCATCAGATTTTATATTCGCGATCGGGTACGTGGTTGTGGACCGATCGCAGCCCTAGTTCTGTTAATGGATTCGTTCCGTACATAGATGGCTCCAAAGCAGATAGTGATACTGGTGTAGGTATATATGGAGAAACCATAAGGCTGAAACTTCTTGCACTCTTGATGCTATGCAATGGTGTTCCAGGCTGAAACGAATGCGATCCACAAACGCGGGTATGAGAACCTGTCGAGAGCCATCAGAGGGAAGGATATCTACATTTGCTTGAACAACAGAGCTGCATCTTCAGATATTGGATCTAATAGGGTTCATTTTACGCTGATGTGTGAAAATATGGGTATAATTGAGTCAATCGTGTATGAGTTCTGGGACTGTCGAATGTCCCAGTCATAGGCTTTGTCGAATCTCTGGCACGACAGGATTTCGCAATGCGTCCATTGGGACCTATGCTTGTAATAGGTGTGTCCTACAGTATGAACGTCGCTATCTTAAGGGGTGCAATTAATTAGCGGGCCAAGGATTTATGACAGAATTCTCCGGAAATGAGGCAGGCTGGGCTAGTCTTGGGAAACCCAGCGCCTTGTAGAGTGAAGACCTTTCTAGCTCTGAAGAAGGGTTATGAAGCTTGTAGAAGGACTCCACACATGGCAATTCCGTTTGAACAAGAATTTGCACCTGCTACTGATCGTAGAAAATCTGGAATGAAGGTGGTGCTTGAAGACCAGGAATCGTTGACTCATGCTCTTGCTGAATCCGGAATGGAGGCGGTGTTTAGGGACAAGGAATCTTCCACTCATGTTCTTGCTCACTGTTGAGGGTTGGCGAAGGTAAGCAAGGTGCACTTCGGAAGCTGCGTTCTGATCTATAAGGACATAACAAAAATCCATCTGAGAAAGCTATGTACCTTGCCTAAGGAAATCTAGCGACTGTAGTGAATGTATTTGCGTGGTCGCACAAAGGGCCTAGATGATTGCCTACATGTACAAGCTCTCGCCCGCGCTCTTAAATTCATTCATTCATTTAATCTAATTTAATACAATATGTCGTAAGAAGTGTTTTGATGATGAACAAGAACATGTCACTATGTATATCAGACAAAATCACTTATATGGCTGAGGAAAGTCGATACCTCTATTTACCCATTAATAGTTAATTTAGTATCTTATTTGGCCATAAGAAGTAATTTTTCTTTATTTTCTAAAATAGGTTTATCTATTAAATTTTTTAATATTAAAATAGTAGTTATAAGAGTCGTCTTAAGTAGTTTGTCATCTATCCAAGTTTAAACCTGATCCGTAAATTTGCAACCGATATATGTGGTGGATCTTCGAGAGGTGGACTACACTGTAGACCGACGAAGGAAAGGAATTTTTAAATTCTTGATTGAAACAGCTACAGTAATGACAGGCAGACGACTGAAGTTTAATGTAAGCTTTAATGCTCCTTGACGACGCAAAACAAGGGTTTTTGAGGATTAAAGCATTGATGTTTTTGACTTAGTGTAAACTATTAAACTTTATTACTTTGTTATAAAGCTTTCTGTCAATCAAATAGCGTGCCGTGAATTAAGGATTTGAAATAATGTATTTAAGAATATTATAAATCAACTAAAGAATCTTATTTTTTTCAGATCAGAGCTACTAGTGAGACAAGAAAACATTGAGCGACCTCAGAAAGGGCTTACCACCACGACAGTATCAAGTTCTTTATGTTCATGGCCTGCTTTTTCCGAAACTATCGGCCTAAAATTATGTTTCGATTACAGCTACAAAAACTCCTCAAGCCCATTCATGTCCCCTTACTTTGCCTTGGCTGGACCAGCTAATTTCCAAATATATGTCCAGAAATCAGATCCCACTGCCAATATTTATCTTTTCGAGTATAAATCCACGCAAGGTAATGACTTAAGCGTCGTGTCTTTGACATTTGACACTCCGGGATCTGAGATGAAAAGGCTCATGCATGCCAACGTTACCATTGATAGCACCAGTCGTAATTTAACCATGTTGATGCAGTCTTCGTCAGGAATAATACTTGCTAGAGGCAGAATGAAAAATACGGAGGATCAAAAAATTTTACAGGTTTGATTTATTTTTATTTTATTTCAGAAAATGGGTTTGTAGTATATGGGCTAAGATTGCATATAAACATACATGTGGATACTTATATAAAGTAGATGCTGAAAATTTGAAGTACATATTATCAACATTTTTGATCTAAGTTTAATAGTGTTTTAGGAGCTCGAAAAAGTAGTTTTTCTGAAAAAAGAAATGGTATGCGTTGAGAGACCAGAATATGGAAAAATCAATATTTTTCATGAAATAATATATACAACCCAAACCATATAATCCAAACTAAATAGAAAAGGCTAGCAAACAGAAAGCAAAAATCGAAAATCCAACTTGTATAAGTATTATACAATAAACAAAAAAATCTATGATATTCCTATACAAAACAAATACAAAATAATATTTAAAAATATAAATTTGTAAAATCGCAATCAATTTTTCCACTGTTTTATCTAACATCCTATTTCTTTTTTTCGAGTGAATGAACTAAAACGTGGACCAGTTCCTTGCAGAGGCTAATGATGATGGAACTATTGTAGTAACTAAGATACCTCAAGAAACGAAAAAATTAATTTTTCCAAATTAAACTGTTCTTTTTTTGTTTTTTGTCGGATTTGGGAAAATCTCGCTTTTTAATAACTAAACTTTTAACATTATACAGAATAAAAAATAAACAACGCATATGCGATTTTCAGCATATTAAGTGGTTTGGCCTCTTTTGCAAGAGCCCCAATTTCAATATACAGGGTGCTATATAAATTTATGCAATTTTTATCACTTGTTTTAAAGTTCCTTGACACTTCGAAATTCCAGCATTTTACTTATCGATTTCAATACATTTAAAGCTGAAACAAATTATTGATCTTTACCATAACCAATTAGTTCTTCAATAATTCTAGATATTTATTTCAACATATTTTTTTTAGATGACACTCGACATAAATGATAAAAAACATTTTGATGCCAGTATTGCTTATGACAGATTCAAAAAAGTAAATGGTTATACGTATAAACCTAGAGTATATTTAGGTGTCAATGGTGAACGTGTAATGGAATTGCAAGGTAAATTGATCATATTATTTATAAATATGTCAACATTTGTTCTAAAATTCAGGACCTATTTACTACTAAATAGAAAAATAGTAATCGATTTATGTTGTGTAGGTAAAATACTTTAAAATACCCTTAAGCACAGAAAAGCAGCTTAATTGATATAAATAAGAAGTACAATTAGTGCTGCTAATGTGCATTATTAACTACAGTCAACAGAAATGACGATGCCGCTGGAAGTCAGGTGCTAGTTTATCATAGTACTTGTCGCGTAATTTAATATTATTATTTAATAGAATAGATACTATATTGGGCTTGTTTAGTTCGCTACGATCGCACTAGCTTTAACATAATAATGCTATTTTTGTGTACACCTCGTATCTTAAGGGCGCAACAATAATATCTTTGGACATATTGGAACGTAGACTGGAAGAAAGGGTTTTTATTCGATATGGCTAAAGAGAAACGTGTTCGAGAAAATCAGTTTGTACGTTAAGTTTGCGTTACCCATCTTAAAACGGACAAGCAAACCTGCTATGTCATGCTGTGATTCTGATATTAGACGTCAGTTATAAATATTATTTCTTGTACGGAAGTTTGCAATCTTATCAATCATTTTAAAATTGAATACACATGTAACGAGTATGTGGATATAAGTTGATTTACGGGCTTGCTTCTAGTAATACTTTGGAAGCTAAGAGGCTGTATATAGAAGAATTTTCTAATCGTAGAATTACTTATCCAAACACTTTTTTTGAAGGAATTATTCAACGAATTTTTCATCACGTGACAAAATATGGCAAATATTTTTTCTTGGATCGAAATATCTGAGGATGTATCTAATTTGGAATTCTATTCCATAAATCCGATAGTATGCTACGTATACGAAAAATTGCGTCTGGTTTTCTATGTACTATTGTCACAAAATATTTTTTACTCCGTGACGCCACGCTTTGTTTGGCATGCTGGAATATAGCTCAGACTCGAGATCGATCTACGTCAGGTGAGAAGAGATGATAAAGAAAGCACTTCAGTTAAAAAGAAATGATAAAACATTAACGATGTCTATTGGTCGGAAACGTAATAAGATTATATTATACCCGATTACTAAGGTGCGCATGTATTCTCGATTTGCGGTATATTTTTGAATTGTTTATAGGTCTTTCGTCACTGTTTTATAAATATAGTTTTTCTTAAGAGTTTGTGTTGTGTTTTATTTAAGGTTGGCTTTCTCGTAAGATCACACGAATATGGCACTACACTTTTAACTACTTGACAGCGTCTACTTAGAAAATTATCTTTTTCGGAACAAATATATCATAGATTCTGCATTTACTACTGCGGTTATGAAACCTCCAGACTTTGCGACCATGTGATCGAGCCAAGCCCAGGATTGGGTGAGGAGAAAAGGATTAGAACCTTAAGCGCCCATGTGAACAGCTTAGGAGCTGGCTAGAATCTCAAGCGCCCATGTGGACAGCCAGAGGCTGGTTTTAGGCGAGAGACAAAAGCCTGCTGAACTGAAGGCTCGGTAGCGTATTTATATTATAAAAAGTGTTGATCATTGCATGCTTAAGGTTCATAATCGCTCCCGTTGACTGCTCGCGGTGTTTATAGTTTGCCTTTAATGTTTATATAATAATTTCCAAGTTCAAGTTCAAACTTAGGACAGGATGATATTTACTTAGAAGCATACGCATTTTAGTAGTGCACACGTTCTCCCGCCCTCTAAACGTTGGTCCTCAACGTTAACACGACCTCTATTGCTCTAAAAAGTAAGATTTCAATTCAAGAAAACCTGTCGCATATTGTCACGATTTGTATTTTTATCTGTGACGACACGCCTTACTTAGCGTGTAGGAGAGTAACTCAGATTTAGGAACGCACTACGTCAAGTTAAGAAGAGATAATAAAGGAGACACATCGATAAAAACAATAACAAGTTTACTTACAAACAAACTTAACAACGGTTAGATTGTATACTAATAAAGGCGTGTTTAAGATTATAGATGAATTCAGAGTTTACACTAGACCCAATTAATATGAAATGCATGTCTTCTCGAGGGAGGCTTAGTTCAAAGTTTGTCTAGCAAGCGACGTTACTATTTTATTAATAAAGTTTATGTGAGCGGGTTGTCTTTTATTTAGGTTTTTGTTCTGATATTTATAAGGTAGGTCTTTTAAGTTTATCACAAATTGCTAAGGCACTTTCACTACTTTTTAAGACGCCCCAAAAACTATCCCTTTACTAGAAGTTCTAATACTTCATAAATTCGACTCTCTCTATACTTTTTAGTAGCCCCCGAATGCCGTATACCTATGCATACGTTCACCCAGGTTAGGTAAGGACCTGACAACCTTATACCTGTGTATAAGTGTTCTCAGTTATGGGGGTTGTGGGATAGAACAACTAGAAGTGGACGTACCTGTGTACTGCCCAGCGACTAATTGAGCGGTTTGAGAGACCCGAAAGTCTGATTAACTCGGCGTTTGCCTGCGTATTTATATGTTACAAAATGCTGATGGCTGCATCATTAAGGATTAAAGTCGCTCCCGTCGACCGCTCAAATTGTTTATAATTAACAGTGAATGTTTATATAACATTTTTCAAGTTCAAGTTCAAACTTGCGACAGGGTGATATTTAATTAATGATTTTAATCATCACATTATCGCTATATAATACAAAATGTCATCAGTGGTTTTATCACTTTCTGGATCCAGTCCGACCCTTTGTAATTCCCTCTAGCCTCCACTGCAGTCTATGTCCTAGCAATGTTTGACATGCCTTAAAACCTTTTTTTAAGGTATCACACGTGAGAGTCTGCTGGAGAGACTAGTATGGGCATCCACTGGTGCTTGTTATATACATGTAACAAAGAGAAACACATTTTTATAAATTGTCTTAAACATATTACAACTCTAATTCTAGATTTTCAAAATACAAAGAACAAATATTATGTAAAACTCCACAACAGTTATATATATTATTCACAAGACGGTCCTGTCTCCTAGTATTTTACATATCAATATTGAAATTTTTATTTATACCGTTGATTGGCTAATAGACGCCTATTAGTCAATTAATTTTTTATCAAATTTTTATTATGATATTTGATTCGCAATGAGATTTTGTTTGCTTTGAATAATTGCTATAGATTGGGATACGTCCACCTCATGCAAGTTGATCTTTGACTTATCAACTTTCTTATCATAATTTTATAAATAACTTCAATTTTAATTCTAGATTTACTAGGAAAATAGTTTATAGCACCTATTTCTCTCTAGAATTATATACACTAGTTATTTTACAATATTCAAAAGACGGTCCTGTCTTATTATCTATTATTAAAATTCTTTATTTATTATCTACATATATTAATTAACTATAGTTCCTTGATTTTTATGTCTATATCCATAATATAGAAATTTATCAAACTTATTTATCCACCTATGTTGGGGTTTGGAACCTTCGGCAACATGCACTAAAAGTGAGCTTTATCCACAATACCGAAACAGAATTTTTGCACTCGACGCGCGTTATGTATAAAGATGGTCCTGTCTTCTACTGGTTTACCTATAATACCAATATTGTAGTTTATTGAACTTATGTTTATATTTAAAAATGTCTATCTATACACAATTTGCCGATTTTGTTTTATGAAATATTGATTTTCATATATGCAAGCAAATTCCATTTTTCTAATAGGTAAAAATTTAATTAATATTGCCACTTCGTTTTTTACTCTCTAGAAGGTTGCAGTGTTAAGAAAAAATATTTTTTGTGTAAGAATGCCTCATGTTCCGGATAGTAAGTTACAATTATTTTTTATTTTCTATCCCAATATTTATTGTCTGCTTTTCTCTCTCTCTTTAAATAGGCCGCCAATGTAAGACGCGATACGCTGGATTTATAAAAAGGAAGTATCCAGATCTTCTTAAGATCAGTTTTCCAAAACTACAAGTTATGTCTATTTATATATAA
>MU184165.1:146087-157089 GCA_016904865.1 Pissodes strobi | reverse complement strand
GAGTTTTAATCATCTCCTGATGATGCTAACATGGTTAGCGAAACGCGGGTCGAGTGCAAATATTCTGTTTCGGTATTGTGGATAAAACTCTGTTTTGGTGCATGTTGCCGAAGGTTCCAAACCCCAACGTAGTATTAAGAAGTAGTGTAATACAACGTATTAGCAATGATAATACTCTAGATCAAATCCAAAAACTTTGTCATATAAATCTATACGACAAAACAGCGCTTAACAGTTTTATAGCAGGTTGTTCAGGAATTCTGAAAAATAACATGTATATTAGAAAACCAGACTCTCTGGAAGATGCTATGGGTTATGTAGCCGAATTTGAAATTTTTGAACGATTATATGGAAATTTAGGACAAACAGGAAATCCTAATAAAATAAATAACTCTATTAATAGACCATTTAATCATCAAAATCCCCAATATTTTCAGTTGCAGACAAACGCAAATTTCCAACCAAATTTTAATCGCGTGAACCCAAATTTTGGTAACCAAAATCAATATAATATGTCTTTAAAACCTTCATGGCCCTCACAACCTATAGGTAAATATTCAACCAAAACAAATGCCGACCAAACGTTATCCAACCAATCGAGAAGTATTTGGACCACCTCGTAATGTATTCAAGCCAAATCAAACTTCACCAAATCAACTTCCAAAACCAACTCCTATGTCAATTGTATCTAGAAATACAAATGGATTCACTAAAATAAATCCCCAAAACCAAATATTTCTAGGCAAATTAATCAATATCAAAGGCAAGTTCAACCATATCAAAACCCAAAATACGTTTTCGAAGAACTTTAATCAAATGAATTCGAGGAAGATGAATCAAATAATTTTTCAAACTCATATTCCGATACGTATTGTGACGAAATTCAATATGAAGAACAAAATCGTATGAATATCAATAATCAAATCGATTAAGACGATAATGCCCAAATAGAACAAATTCACGAATTATCTGTAAACGATAATAATGAAAATTTTCTAGACCCAGGCCCACCAAAACCACAAGCCTGACGGAAATTAATATTTCCTCTAGTAACGCTTTACCATATATACAACTCTAACTATTCTAAGACACACAGTGGCTGAACAATGTGTCCCACAATGTATTTGTCGTTCTCAAAATATTATCAAAACCGCCATAGGAAGTGAAAATACCCAATTTCAAGCCGATATTCCAATTTGTCTAAAATATGGTAATAATCATGAAATCAATTTTATTCTTTTTGACTTTAATGACTTTTTTGACGTAGTTATAGGACTAACTGACTTAAAGAACATGAGTCTAAATATCGATCTAATTAATCAAAGATTGATTGGACCTGATATCGAAATTCCATTCAAATATAGAGAAAATTTGGAAACAGCTTTTCCATCACTCTTAATCCAAACGAAAAAGTACTAAAGAATATTCCAGTTAATATTTATGAAGGCGATATTATTGTAAAAGCCACACAGCTAGATAAATTAGTAATTCCACTCGCACTTTCTCGTGCAAATAACGAATTTGCTATTCTAGAAATTCAAAATCCCCATGATAAATATATAACTGTAAAATTTAAAGAACCATTAAAAGTCGAACCGTTTGAACAAAATCAATTCGAATTATTTAATTTCGAAACGTTTACTCAAAATAAAAAACGCAATCAAGAAAATAAAATTTTCAAAAATAATTTAATTCGTACGCAACACATGAACCCGGAAGAAAAGGAAGCGATTTCCAAGTTATGTAAAGAATTTTCTGACATATTTTATTAAAACGACGAAGAGTTGTCTTTCACATCCAAAATTAAACATGAAATTAGGACAACAGACGATATCCCTGTACACACCAAGTCATATCGATACCCGTTTGTTCATAAAGAAGAAGTAAGACGGCAAATAAATGAAATGCTCGAAAAAGGAATAATAAGACCATCCAGTAGTCCTTGGTCATCACCTATCTGGATTGTTCCAAAAAAGGTCGATGCTTCTGGAAAGCAGAAGTGGAGAATTGTTGTAGATTTTCGGAAAATTAACGAAAAAACAATTTCAGATCGATATCCAATCCCAAATATAAGTGATATTTTGGACAAGCTAGGACGAGCCCAGTATTTCTCCCCACTAGATTTAGCTAGTGGATTTCATCAAATGGAAATGCATAAAAACTCAATCGAAAAGACCGCATTTAGCGTAGAAAATGGACACTATGAGTTTTTAAGGATGCCATTCGGATTAAAAAATGCTCCATCCACTTTCCAACGAGTAATGGATGAAATTTTTAAGGACGTACAAAATAAAATTTGTATGGTGTTTATGGACGACGTAATCGTAATAAGCACAGGCCTAACAGAACATATCCAAAATCTAAAAATAGTATTCGAAAAATTAAGAGAAGCAAATTTAAAAATTCAGATAGACAAATGTGAATTTTTGTGTAAAGAAGTAGAATTTTTAGGACACGTTGTAACATCCAACGGAATAAAACCAAATAAAAAAAAAAATTCTGCAATACAAAAATATCCCATTCCAAAAACACAGCGTGAAATCAAAGCATTTCTTAGTTTACTCGGTTATTGTCGGAAATTTATACAAAATTAACCAAACCATTGACACATTGTCTCAAAAAAGATAGCAAGGTAGAACATACAAAAGAATTTTTTGATTGCTTCAACATTTGGAAAAATACGTTAACATCAGAACCAGTTTTAGCATACCCTGATTTTTCTAAACCATTTAAGCTGACCACTGATGCTTCAAATTTTGCTATATCAGGAATACTTTCACAAGAAAACCACTCAATTTGATATGCATCTCGTACATTGAACCCAGCAGAAATAAATTGCTCAACAATAGAAAAAGAACTTTTAGCTATTTTATGGAGTTGTAAACATTTTAGACCATACTTATTTGGACAAAAATTTATAATATATACCGATCACAAACCGCTACAATGGCTGATGTCATTAAAAGAACCAAACTCAAGACTAATGCGCTGGAGATTAAAACTAGAAGAATTCGACTATGAAGTAAAATACAAGAAAGGAAAAACAAACCAAGCAGCAGACGCACTTTCAAGACACCCTGTAGATATCAACGCCATAGAGACAGAATCAATATTTAACAATTTAGGCGACTCAGACGAAATCATAGAAGAATTTCTGTTACATCGAAGTGAAGAAGATTTGCCTAATTTAGACAATCAAACAGTAGAAGAACTTTTGAAATTGAATATCAATGAGTCAAAAATAAAAATTATAAGCGATATTCAAATTCAACCACCAAAGATTCAATTACCAGTAGTTCAACCACCCACTGACAATGAAACAGTGCATGCATACGTCAGTAGAAAACACGATATTTGCAATACCAATATCCGAACGACCGATCAATGAATATAAAAATCAAATAATAATCACCGACGGAGGAGTAGAAAATATTCGGATACGAAGAGAAAAAGTCTTTGAAAATAAAAGGATGTATGTCACTATCTCTAATAGAAATCCAACACCTCATATCGTAAAATTACTAAAAGCAAATATAGACCCTAAACGAGTTTGTGCAATTTTCTTTAGAAACGATTTATTGGCACGAAATTTTACTGTGACTCTACAAAACCTATTTCGAAACTCTGCATATAAATTAGTACATTGTACTACATTTCTAGAAGACATTGAGAAGCTCTCTGATCAGAAAGAAAAGTTAGAAATGTATCACACTACTAAAACATGTCATAGAGGCATGAATGAAATGAAAGCAGCACTCAGCCGAATATTCTATTGACCAAGAAAGTCTATAGATATAGAAAACTATATAAAATATTGCGAAACTTGTCAAAAGAATAAGTACGATAGAGATCCACCAATAATCAAATTTAACCTCACTCCAACAGGTTCAAAACCATTTGAGCATATTCATGTGGACACTTTCAGAATCAATAGCGAAGCTTTTGTCACGTTTATCGACTCATTTTCTCGATATGAACAAGCCTACCCTCTTAAAGCTATTACCGGAATAGAAGTGATAGAAAATCTACTCAATTTTATGATACATCACGGACTTCCATTAAAAATAACCGCCGATCAAGGTACCGAATTTAAAAACAAGGAACTAGAATATTTTTGCAAAATGTACAAAATCGAGTTACACTTTACTACACCCAAAAATAGTAATTCAGATTCCCCTGTTGAGAGATTTAACTCATCAATTATAGAAAGTTATCGTTGTTTGCAGGAAGACCATAATAATCTAAATACGGAACAATTAATCAAATGAGCCGTTATGGGATATAATAATTCAATACATAGTGTTACGAAATATATCCCATTCGAAATTATCACAGGACATATAAAATCAATAAATCCGTTCGATCTTAATGATAATATGATAATTTCAAACTATGTACAAGCTCATAAAGAAACATCGAATAAGCTCTATAAACGTATAAAAGAAGTCAACGAGCAAACTTAACAGGACATAATCGAAAAGCGAAATGAAACAAGAAACGAACCCCCGAATTCTCAATCGCAAAAAATCGCCTATATAAAAAATAAACAGCGAGGAAAAATGTAGACTAAATTTAAGAAAGTAAAATTAAAAGGTCAAACAGACATCAAAATAAAAACAAATAAAACATCATATCATAAGAGTAGCGCTAGGAAACCTAAAATTAAAATGAAACAATCTTTTCAGGTTAACGATGCCGAAAAAATTGACGACTCTGTTCCTAGTACTTCACATAGGACTGACGATAGGAGCTGACATTCAAGTAACAAACTTAAATAACCCTATCCTTCCTATAAAATTAGGAAACTCTAGAATAGTATATAATAGACATACGTTTTTGCATTATATAGATTTAAGTTACTTAATTAATCAATTAGATGATATCGAAGATAATTTCTTAATAATCATTTATTATTATCAAATGCTACGAATCATATTTCTGATCATGGCTTAGCGGAAAACCTACTTGTTAAAACAGAATATTTAATTCAAATCGCGAGTAATAAACTACAAAATTTACATCCACATATCCGAAAAGAACGAGGATTGATAAATATTATTGGAAAAGCAAGTAAATGGCTATTTGGTACGTTAGATTCGGAAGATAGTCAACGAAATATATTAAATACGAATCAAAAACAAATTGCCAATGAAATGAAATTACAAATTTCACTCTCAAAAAATCTAATAAAAAATTATACCAACACGATTATTACTTACCCTGGAATTGATTGCCTTTGGCTCCACAAATGATTGAATTTTGTTTGAATTGTTATAGAGCCATTTCGGCCCCGGCTCAAGGATGTAAACTGCACAAGTGCAAGTTTAGTGACCCTAATGAAATGTGTACCTAGTTTCGTCGATTCGGTATCTATTCGGATACCGTTTTCAAGAAAAGCAAAAAACTAAAAATGAAAATGGTTAGCAAATACAATAAAACAGTATCCGAATAGATACCGAATCGACGAAACTAGGTACACATTTCATTAGGGTCACTAAACTTGCACTTGTGCAGTTTACATCCTTGAGCCGGGGCCGAAGTGGCTCTATAACAATTCAAACAAAACTCAATCATTTGTGGAGCCAAAGGCAATCAATTCCAGGGTAAGAATGAATCCTCCACAACAATATAGAACATATTTACACGATTATTACTCTTAGGAAAAATCAAGACAAACTTCAACTTGATTTAAAAACGCTTCACAATACAATGGAACGAGAAGTAAAGTCTTTAGGAGATTATCTTAGTTTTCAAGGCATTCTTACGCAATTTAATTTAGATTGTCAAAATGTAGTTATGTTTTTGGACAATTTAGAAAATGCTATTATGTTTGCAAAAATAAACGCTCTTCATAATAGTATTCTTTCGAGTTCTGACTTAAATGAAATGTTAAAATACTTAACAAAGATTTACAGTAAAAAAGAAATTTCAAGGTTCCAAAATATATTGTCTTATTATCAATTTTTTGGTACGCAAATAAATTTTCCAAATTCAAAGCTTATCTTTGCTATTCATGTACCAGTACTGAGACCCGAACCTTTTATCTTTTTTCATATTTACCCGGTAATCCAAAATCAAATTATATTTATCACAAAATACCCGTACCTGGCACAAAATAAAGAAAAGAAACAATTTTCCAACAACGTTTGCCCGACCGTTGAAGAAACATACTTCTGTCTGGAAGAATTTCACCCTCGTGACGAATGTGTCAACAGTTTATTGATGAACACACCGACAGCCGACTGTCCAACTTTCAAAATCAATATTGAAGAAGCAATCGTAGAACAAATTACGAAAGAAATGGTTCTAATCCTGCCAATTAAAGCAGAAAAATTATTAGCCAAATGTCGCAGCGATCAATATTTGCCAATCGAACAATCAGTTCTAGTCAAAATACCTGAAAGCTGCGAGATCCAAATCAATGGAAGAAAATTCCTCAATGATGTGAAATTTCAAGAAGGAAAACCATTAACCAGAAATCAAACTGTCTGCGATAACGCACGGAAATGGAAATGCCAAATATAACCAAAATTAATCTTGACGAAATTTATCGCCTCAAGGATGCAGCCAATCAGCTGACTTCGTTTAGTATTGACAGCCAGCAACCCCAAAATACGTCATTTTATATCACCCTTGTGTTTTGCTCCCTAATTATTATAATTCTAGCAATAACACAAAGAAGAGAAATCTACCAGTTATGGAGATCAACCCAAAATAAGAAACCTAGGGAAGAAGAAGAAGCCACACTCATGGAAAGCATTCCTTCGAAAAAACACTCCGTAATGTTCGAATCTTAACGATGGAGGGGTTAAGTCACCACAACCTGTGGTAATCGGCCATTCAGCATGAAACCGAGCCCGTGTGACTGCCCACTCAGTAGATGCATCGATTGGAACTAGATTTAAGCAATGTAATGTAATTTACCCCAAAAGATAAATTTTATGTATGATTATTCTCTATTTAGCTATTGTCAAGTAAAGTCAAACTGTAGTTAGCTCCTAATAAATAATTTTTAAAAAGGGATTTTTGAAGGTTAAATACTTAAGTAGATTAATGTTATTTTAAATAAAGCCAGAACAATTTCTTCATAATTAAACCCGTTCTTCAGGAATCCTATAATTTTTTACCTATACCACATACTTATTTAAATAAATATAAATGAAACAAAAAAAAATCCCAATAAAAGTTTTTTATTCATAGATACACACACTGATACTTACATAGCAAATTACAAAACATAAATATCTTACAGTGACAAAATATTATTTGCGATTATAAAAAAAATAATAATACAATTAATAATTTAACAATACCATTGATACATTCAGATAATAGCAACTTGCACAACATACAATTCGTAAATTAACAAACTATTCTTTACAGTTATAAAAACAATTTATAACTAAATGTTTTACAAATTTTTCCAAAAGAAAATTGTCTTTTATCTGTAAACATATGTTTAAAAATGGAAAAACTTCGATCAACATCTACAGAAGTTATCGGACAGTTTTTTAGTTTTGGAATTAAGTGTGTTCCTAATTTATACAGATCCAGTTCTCTTTCGAAATTAGTGAAATTGCCTATAAAAACTTCTGAAATATTTTTTAGGATTTTGAAGCCTGTGTTATTTCCGAAAACTAACATAAATTTTTTTATAACCGCACCCCCACCGGTACCTGAAACTTTTTTGCAATGTACCTCAAATTGATTTATTAATCAACATCAACAGTACCTTTACGTACAGTTGACTCGTCCGGTATGTTAAATTTACAATATTTTGTCAAAAATGAACGTAAATTGGGGTTGCTCAGTTTTTTAATTGGTATATTGGCTCCGATGAATGCCTTACATAAGACCTCATTGAACTGGGCTTGTTCGCTGTTTTTGGCTTTTCTTCAAGATAATGTTGTATTGTTTGCTGGAACGGGCCCCTCGTTGCAATTTTCGCACGTTGAGCTGGTGTTTTACTGATTTAACATGCTGATCCACAATCATGTTTTTTTATCTGCATGAATCTGTAAAATCCAGAAAAGCAATAATTAATTTGGGTTTACATTCGTTAAAAAATCCAATTTTAAAAAATCTTTCGTACTTCTACCAAATAAAATATTTGAGTAGAAAACTTTTGTAAATACATTAAATTTGTTAACATTAGCTACCAATAATTTGCTTGAATACGTAATTTATAAAGGCAGCAATCTCCTTATACCAAAAGACATAATATATCTTTTTTTACTATAAAATAATTGAGTAGAAAATGTTTATAAATACTTTAAAGTAGTTAACAATAACTATCAATAATGTGCTTGAATACGTAATTTATAAAAGCCAAAATTTCCTATTATACCAAAAAACATATGTCTTTCTTTATTTACTATAGACTGGAAAAAGGAAATAAATGTGAAAATATGGTTTATACTCACAATTTTCGAACAAGCTGTACAAAACAAATTGGTGCCATCCCAATTGAACTCCCGATAGCTCTTTATCCATTAAATCTGGAAGTTAGTTTTCGGCATTTTAACAAACAGTGGACAGACAGACACAGACACAATTCACTTTACAAAGCCAGGCACACAAGAACTTTTCAATCAAAGATATTAAAAATTGCCACCTCTTTGAACTATGGGATTCTGTTTACATTATTAATTGCTTTTACTGGGAATACCCTATAGATAGTGTGGGTTTATCCTGGGTAATTCTATGAAGTAGTAAAGTACCTCAGTAATGTAATAAAATAAACTAAGAAACATGTGCAGTGCAATAAACAAGCAATCGAAAAGGGACGGACAGGGTCTTTATTTGGCCATAAAATGCAATAAATGCTCTATTATTGGAAAAAATGCACGTTTTGTACAAAACAGACAAAAAATGCAAAAATGTGAAAAAATTCATTATGCATTTTCTCCGCTCTTTAGTCATAACAAACATAGAGCTAAATCACTTTATTACATTACGGTAGAGTCGATACATGGTGATTTGGAAATCGATAGGAGGTAGAAAAATGGTTAAAATAACGCAATTTGTAATAATAATTAGCAATAATTTTATACAGTACTGTATTGTACTATTTGTACTTCAATGTTCTTTTCAAGATAATCGTCACTTAGAACATAACCTCAAGCCGAGTAAATAACAATTTGTTGTAGGGAATTTTGTAAATTTTAATCGAGGATGTGACAACATTGTATCCATGTCGGATTGAGCAGCATCGACCAAGGTCCCTCTGGCTATGACCAATCATTTGTTCATATTTTTTATTGTAAAATACACTTTTTCCGGAATTCGAGGGTGTATTTAAACCAAAAGTTTCCCACGCCATAGATTTCACAGAAAAAAAAGGTCAACTAATTTCAAGGTGTAGAAAACAAAAACAAATTAGTATTTCTCTATTTCTTCCAGATTCTTACATTAAAAAATCAATCAAAAATAAAACAAATCTGTTGAGTAGAATAACTCCTGTAGGTCTTGAAATTTTCAAGTTGTTATAGCATATTCGACGTCTTTTATAGTGGAGCTAAAAACTGTAAAAGCCGCCAAACAAGTATAGTTTTCAGATTCAGAGGTTCGAAAGAATAATAAGGTAAAGTAGGGAAATTTGGATATATTTTCAGTTAAACCTAAACAATTAAGTTCGTAGAAAAGTTAATGTATGTGTTTCAATTTGTTAACATTTTTTGTATCTTACTCAACATCCGATAAGTACAGAACAATTTTCAATGAAAAATAAGTGCAAAAACTGCATTCAAATATTTCGGAAACTACCCAGGTAATTTGATTGTAGGTAAGGCAAATTGGTGAAAGAGGGAAGAAAATTGGTAAAACGCAAAAAACACTCAAATTAATTGAACTAGTCGGCTTGTCTGCCTAATACAATAACTAACACTTCTGCAAAAGGACAAAGTGCTCACAAAATGTTAGCACGTGACGTCATGCATGTGGGCCTTTGCGATTTCGAGCGAAGATGTTGGAGTGGGGTTGCGGGTGGAAAGGTAATCGCGATCGAGGCGCAATTGGTTGCAACATTGCAAGACTACTACAATAGCAGAGAATATTAGGATGGCCGTAGATAAAGAAAGTATCTGTTAATTAGCCTATCGCTATTTAAATAATTAATTATTTTTGATTAAATTGAACTTTATTAAGCAATGAGAATATTAACCACTACAACTGCAACTACATGATATTCAGTCAATTGATGGTTGATTCATGATATTGACATCACATAATGCGATTCATTGATTCACAGCCGACAGCCGAGAAAAATGCCTAAAAATATTTCGTCGATTATTACAAAAACTGTTTATTTTCGCGACACAGTTTAAATTCGAAAGTTCCATAGTTTTTTCCGCTCTACAATATGGTCTCTTCAAATTTCACCTCCGGCGTTTCGTGTTCGGGCCACCATCATCAACTTAATTTTCTTAAATACGGACCTAGATTTCTTATTGCAGATTTTAAGAGCTTCTGATGTCCCAAAACCAACGACGTGTCGCACTTATTCGAAAAAATACTTTTTACACTTTTTATTTAATTCCTACCAAACTTCTCTTTTTGTCTCTCTCTAACACATTATGTTCTTATGGAAAGTGCCAATAATATGAATTTTTCGAATGAGTGAGATACGTTATTGGTTTTGGGGCATCAAAAGCTCTTAAAATATGAAATAAAAAATACAGATCCGTATTTAAGAAAATTAAGTTGGTGATGGTGGCCCGAACACGAAACGCCGGAGGTGAAATTTGAAGACACCATATTGTAGAGCGGAAAAAACTATAATACTTTCGAATTTAAACTGTGTCTCGAAAATGAACAGTTTTTGTAATAATCGACGAAATATTTTTAGGTATTTTTCATAAATCACCCTGTAGGTAACAGGACACGACAGTGTAGGCTGATTCTGAATGGGTATCAAAAAACACAACTTTTCTCTAATTGAACCAACCTCGTAGCAGTTACCGTTTCGGAGATAGCAATAGTGGCAAACGGAATTTAAGACACC
>MU184165.1:87152-145687 GCA_016904865.1 Pissodes strobi | reverse complement strand
GTTTATATTAATCTGACATATGTCAAAATACATTGTTAACATTTTGACATTTAATTATTATATCTTGACATATATTTTTAATCATTAAATAATGCAATGCGGGTCCGAAACTAAAACAAGTAAAGAAGGTGGATGATCACCATATTGATATGTTCCACTTAAAAATACCACACCATCGTTGGGCTCCAACGTTCACTAAATCTTTGACGTAACGGATGCGGACATGCGTCTGCGCCGCTCTTTCATAACATTTTTGAAAAAGGTTCGAATTCTTCTAAATTAAAAATCGGTAATTGATAGAGTAATAAAAGCTATATAAAAATTGTCGTATATTTTTTTCTGTTTAATTAATAATGAAGTGAGAAAAAATTAATGAAATACAATAGGAAACCGTAAAAGTTTGATTCATTTACGATTTATTCGAAATAACTTTGTTATTAAAGGTCCTATCGAAAAAAAGTATTAAGATATATTGTAGAAAAATTCAAAACATATTTTTGTGCACAAACCAATTTATTCCAACTGGCATTATTCTATAGATAATTGAAAATATATCTGAAACATATATCGTGCTCATTTATAACATTTTTTCATTGTTTTCATGTGTCAAGTTCAAATATGGTTGTTATCCTATAAAATATAGCGTAATACTATACAATTGATAAGACAAGGAAATATTGGTTAATCATATTCACATTCACACAAACAATTATTAATCAATGGGTTAATTTAAGAAGATCCGTCATAATAATATATATTTACCTAATGAATAATTTAGACATACTATTTTAAAAAAAATGGCATTTGTCAAATGACGACATTAAAGTAGTGGTAAAAAAAATAAAAACTTCATACACAACAAACACTGTCATATTAACCCATAATATGTAACATAAAATTAGCTTCATTTTTTAATTATTAAAAATATGTCAAAATATAATACTTAAATATGTCAAAATGTTAACAATGTATTTTGACATATGTCAGATTAATATAAACTAATTTGACAGTTGTAACTATCAAATGTGTCTGCTGTACAGGGTGGCTCGAATTCGTGTCTATGTATGGGGAACTCGAAAACCGTAAGAGATACAGTGTCGGTCAAATTAAGGCAAAACTGCGCATTTAAGTGCCTAACAATATGCCGTTTAGAAACTTTTAAAATTCTGAGTATTTACGGAGATATCCGAAAAAAACCGAAATTTTTAAAAGTCGTTTTATTTTTTTCCTTGGCTTATTTAAAAACGGATTTCAAATCTAATTGCACTTTTGCATTGCCACTTTTTCCGCTCTATCCAATGATGATATCTAGTTTGAAATCCTACGTTTCGTCTTCAAGGGATCATCATCAACTTTCTTTTTTTAAATACCAACTGTAATTTTTTTTTATCGTTTTTCAGATGGTATTGGCGTTATTAATTATTTTATTTTTTTATTTTTTGTTTTTAATATTTTTTTATTATTTTTAATTTATATATTTAGCTTTGGCGTGATTTTAAATAATTTAAGGTAGGTACTTTTGAAATTTTCATATTCTATAAAAATATTTTATTTGTTTTTTGCATTAAGTGGAAAATTGGAGCCCGTATTAAAATTTAAAAATAGTAAAATTATTTTTTACGAGAATATGGCCATGAACTAGTACTCAAACAAGTTGCTTAGTGCATTTTATTTATAAGCAAAATTATAATAGGTGTTTTTCCAAGTTCCTATAGTATCACGTAGTATGATTAATTGTTGATGTTCTCTATTAAATAAATTTTTTAATTGGTTAAAAGTTGGGAACATTTTATCTTTGCAGTAAGCAAAGTAATGTTTGAGTAATAGTTCGTGGCCATATTCTCGTAAGAAATAATTTTACTATTTTTTATTTTTAATTCGCACCAATTTTTTACTTAATACAAAAAACAAAATAAAATATTTTTATAGAATATAAAAATTTCAAAAGTACCTACCTTAAATTATTTAAAATTATGCCTAAGCAAAATATATAATTAAAAAAATATTAATAAAATTAAAAAAAAAATACAAAAAAAATTAACACACATAGTCATTAATAACGCCAATACCATCTGAAAAACGATAAAAAAAATTAAAGTTCGTATTTAAAAAAAGAAAGTTGATGATGATCCCTTGAAGACGAAACGTCGGATTTCAAACTGGATACCATCATTAGATAGAGCGGAAAAAGTGGCAATGCAAGAGTGCAATTCAATTTGAAATGCGTTTATAAATAAGCCCAGGAAAAAAATAAAACCAATTTTCAAAATTTCGGTTTTTTTTCGGATATCACCGGAAATACTCGGAATTTTAAAACTTTCTAAACGGCATATTGCTAGGCACCTAAATGCGCAATTTTGCCCTAATTTGACCGACACTGTATCTCTTACGGTTTTTGAGTTTCCCATACATAGACACGAATTCGAGCCACCCTGTACGTGTCATATTTTATTCCAAACGATAGAGCATCGAAAAATACAAAAATATTTTGTTAAACAATTTTCTCGATATCTGTTATATTAAGGGAAATATTGACGAATATATTCATTAGTCACATTTGACATTTTCATAAAACGTTTGATTGACAGAATCGTACATAGTCGTATGTTAATAAGGAATGAATTTACAATATTTTAACATACATTTTGACATATTACAATGACATTACAACGATCCATCATGACATATTCGTATATACATAATTATTTGTTTCTTTTGACATATGTTAATAGTACGTATAACTGATTGACTTTTTACATCCGGACCGGTTCCGATACGTTATAATAAATTTTAATAGCTCGTTAGTTTGGGTTAGTCGTCCAATCAACTTTCCTGTACCCTGTACGGGGTCCAGTTTTCATCCAGGATCGTCATTTTACCCCGGCAACAAGTCCTAAAAATTTCAGCCCTCTAGCTATACTGGAACATGCTTAATTAAAGGGGCGTTTTACTTTGAAAAGCGTTTCAATTTGATAAGCGTTTCATTTATTCTGACTTTACCCTCGTGTAAGAAGTCACTTCAATAATAAATCAAGGGAAACGCGTTCACTAAACTACGCTACGCTGTACTAAACAAATCTCGAACTAAAGTAAACTGACAAGCACGTGGAGATGACAGTTGGCCGGTTTAATACCCACTCCAAATTTTTGGGCGGGGTTTATGTTGTCGCTTCTCTGCGGTTGTTATTCTCGGTGTGGCCAACATATTGTTGTCACTTGTCAACATTGGAAGTGACTATAGCGTCGTTACACTACCCTACAGTATCTGTACAATTTCTCCAATATTGTAAAAAACATATTTCCATAAGATGTTCATTCCTCTTTTATAATGCGCTATTTCGAAATTTATTTATTAATTTTGCTACAAACCAATATTTCATCCATAAATATCGATTTATTATAAGTCATCTTGATATTTATTTAAAAATAAAAAGTCTAGGCATTTCCAAGAAATGTTTTCTTCCGTCCTGCTTTTTGCGGCTAAATACCATTTTATTAACTCCTTGATATCTTAATTTTTGGTGATACTTCAATAAATTGTCGGTAAATAGTTTCTAAAGTAATATGTTCCTATCGGGCATACATTTTGCAAATTACTTCCCTTAAAGGTGATATCAGACGGTTCACTTTTTATTCATTTCTGTCTTTCATTCAGCATCTTTCATTAAGAATGAAACGTGCATTAAATGAATCAAAAGTGATAAATTAGTGAACCGATCCAGCGGTGTTGGATTTCGGCATTCTGAGTGATCATTCATCCGAATGAACCGTCTGATATAACCTTAAACAATGCAGAGTATGTTTCATAAGTCGAGTTTTGCTCCGGGTATCGTTTGCAGACATATTCCTTCTAAATTCGAAAGTCATTCTTCTATTTGGATCGTCTAGGTTATATAATGAACTTTTAGGGCTTCGGCGCTTTTTGAATTGCCTTAAATCGAGATCCTAGATCAATTTGAAAATAACTTACCACATAAAGCATAAGATTTTTGGATTTATCGAAATATCTCATTTTGGTAGTGTATTTTTGCGTTATTAATTCATTCTTTTTTATTGATAACTTTTTGTTCCTGATTAATGATTCTTAAACAAAAATGGAGTGATGCCAATGACGTATTACCACGAGTGATTCGAAATGGGAATTAAAAATAATATACTTAAACATTTTATCAACTCCGCATTACGGGCCATCTCGCGTAATTTTAAAGACAGAGGGTTGCTGTTTTTGCAACAACTCGCTACTTTTTTGTGAAACGAAACATGCCGTCAACAAAAATTGCATAGCCCTTGTGGTTTTTGAGATACCTAGTGGATTTGAAAATGTTGACTTTTGACACAGTTGTCTTTTAACTTATTAGATAGCTGAATATATTATATTCTTTTTTCCATATAATCCAGTGTCGTAGTTTGTTCTTATTCTTGCGCCATTCGTTTTGAAAGTTTAAATGAAACACCCCGTACATTTTTTATCTAATCTAGTCCAATGAGGCAATTTCTGGAATTTCCAAAAATATATAACAGTATATATTTATTTTTAAAATTAGCTGACTAACACAAACTACAGTTTTCTCCAAATACATTATTTTATTATTTAATCGTAATAGCACTGGTGAAAGAAAAGAAACATTTTTGGATATTATTTATTCTGAAGCAGTTTTGAAATTATTTTAAAACATATTTTTTTTAATAACCCAACAAAGTACCTACCTAAATATTCAACAGTATAAATAATTAATAATAATTTAAGTTTTTATATAACATACATTAACGATGACATAAACTGAAATTTTTTAATGGCTATAAATTTTTTTTGAAAATAATTAGCATTTTCTCTAATTCGCTCATTTTGGTTATTCGTTTTAGAGCGTTCATAGTATTATGGAACGTTTTTGTAAATTTTGAAATGCGGCAGTTATGACTTCACGAAGTTCATGTGGGTTGCAGTGATGCTTAGCATAAATTTTGTTTTGTAAGGAACACCACAAAAAAAGTTCATAATAGACAGATTGGGTGATCGCGGGGGCCATCTTACTGGTCCATGAGTGCCTAACCATTTCCCAGGAACATGGCTATCTAAAAAGAGGCGAATATATAGCGTTCAAGCCGGCTAGTGGAACTTCATCTATGAGGAGTCCAGGAACTACATCTGCTAGTATCCCTAGATACCAAGCCTGCTGAAAGACTTCCTTCATAAATTCTATATTCAATTTGTCCACCCAAAATAACACATGCGACGCTGAAGCCAAACCTACCCTGCCGATCACGCTCAAATATGAGCTGAGGGTTTTCTTGGTGCCAGTGCCTAGCTAGTATTGTTTTTGTTAAAAATGCCAGCACTTGAGAAATACGCATCAACGGACCATATTACTGAACCAGCAAAATATCTGTTTACTCAAATACAAAGTATAAGCTATTACAACTTATAATTGAAGGGAAGATAGGGGGCAGGCGTGGACTAAGAAGGAAGCAGTTGTCCTGGTTGAGGAATATTAGAGAGTGGACGGGAATCCGAACTGTCGGGGAGCTCGTTCACACTGCAACCGATCGAGACCGATTCGCGCATGTGGTCGCTAACATCCAGCAGTGGATAGGCAGCCTAAGGAGAAGAAGAAATGGGCGTAGACTGGGAGGGGCAAGGGGGGCCGTGCCCCCCCTGGGAATTTAACCGACTCATTTTTCAACATAACATTCATGCCATGCCATTCAAGAGGGTGCCGAATCCTTGTTTGTTTTATCGATTTTAACGACTTTTGGGTAAACCTTGGGCGTGGCACCCCAAAATTTTCCGCCTTCAGCGGCTTAGCCTCCGCCTGTGGGTACCACTGCGGCCTATCTACGTTTCGCCCCCCTCCCCCCTGAGAAAAAATCCTGTCTACGCCCATGAGAAGAAGGGCTCTGATTTTCTCTCTCTCCGTCCTTTAACCCCCGAAAAGGTATGGTGGCACTATGATGGGGCGGCATACACTGTTGCTCTCCAAGCTTCTCTGTCCTGAGCGGCCTGCAGGGACTCCTGTATTCCCTGTCCAACTAAGGGTTTCATCTGGTCTATCCATCTTGTTGGCGATCTTCCCCTCGTTCGTTTTCCATCCACTTTCCCCAAAAAATAAGGCTCTCTAAATCATCGGTTCTTCGTGACAGATGGCCAAATTATTTCATATATGATTTGCTGATTTTGGATGAAAGGCAAGTTCGGATTTTGAATTCATCGAGAATAGATACGTTGCGTTGGTGCGATGTTCCGTCCAGGGTATGCGTAGCATCCTTCTATAAGCCCACAATCAAAGGAGTCAATCTTTCTTCTGTCGGACATTTTTAGCGTCCATGTTTCGGCGGCATAGGTTGCAATGGGAAATATGAGGCTCTGGATGAGTTTTAGTTTTGTTTTCCTAGGAAGTGCGGAGTCTTTCCATATCTTTGTAAGTTTTATGACTGAGCTTCTAGTAATTGCTAGTCGACGTTTAATTTCATTTTCGCAATAGCACCCCCTTTGTTAGTAATAAGTGAGCCCAGGTAGATAAACTGTGTCACCACCTCATAGCCTTCTAAATTATGGCCCTTTATTTGGTTGGTTCTATTGATAACCATAATTTTTGTTTTATTTTTATTTAGATTCAGGCCAAATTTTTTGCTTGTTGCTTCAAGTTTTCCTACGATTGCTTTGAGTTTATCTTGTGAGCTAGCTATGATGACAGTGTCATCAGCATACCTTAGGTTATTAATTTTTCTGCTACCTATCATCCCATCCAGAACTTCTTTCATAATGTGTTCGCTGTATATTAAATAGCATTGGCAAGAGTATACAACCTTGCCTTACACCTTACATCAGAGCATATACCTATCCTATCCTTACGTTTGCATTATTATATTCGTATAGATTTTGGATGAGCGATACCAGATTCAAGGGCACCCCCATTACTCTCAGCGTTTCCAAAGTGTGTTCCATCTGACTGTATCAAAGGCTTTGGAGTAGTCTACAAAGCACAAATACGTTGTTATATTGAACTCCCGAGCTTTCACAATAAATTGGCGTATATTAAGTATTTGTTCTCTTGTTCCTGTTTGCTCTTGCGAGATTTGTGGGAGAAGAAAAGGTTTGATCCTGTCGTTAATGATTGACAGAGGAATTTTACTGGCATGTAACATCAAGGCAATAAGCCTATAGTTTCCACAGTCTAACGGGGATCCCTTTTTATATAATAGGATAAACATAGAGTGGCACCATCCTTTCGGCCACTTTCCAGTATTCCACACTTGCGTGCAGATTTTAAAAAATATATGCACTCCTTTGCTACCCATTGCCTTAATGATTGCTGCTGTAATCTGATCGGCTCCAGCAGCTTTACTGGTTTTTAAGTTTTTATGGCCTTCACAACTTCTTCCTCTAATATTGGTGGTTCCAGCTCTTGGGCGTCGTGTATTGTAGCATTTTCCCCAGAAGTATTGCGGAATAGGACAGTGCAGTAATTCTTCCACACCTGCAAAATCTCTGGCAAGTTTGAGAAGATTTTTCCATTCTTATTCTGAATGATTTGGGTTTTTGGTTTAAATTCCTTGACAAGATATCTGACCTTTTCGTAGAGCTCCTTATGGTTGTTAGTATTGGCATGTTGCTCAATATCTCTGCAGATATTATTAATTTGTTTGTTCTTGTCAGCTTTGTAGGATTTTTAATCTTAGTGTTTAGACTTTTAATAGCTGCATGATCGACAGGTGGGGAAGATCTTAATTTTCTGCCTTCTTCAATCATTTTTAGGGTATTCTCAGTCATCCAATGTTTACGTCTGTCGATACTGTGCTTTGGAGTACTTACATGTACTGCATCCAAAATGATTTTTTTGGGTTTGTTGCCATATTTTATCCATGCCATTGTTGTCTACGGATAGGTTTGCAGCTTGGAGAGCGTTTTGAAGATCTGTGGACCTTGGCAGACATTTTGTAGGTTTTGACATTAAAGTGGATTTTATTTTTATCTTCAGCTCTGCTCTGAGGAGTTTGTGATCAGAGTTGCAGTTTGCTCCTGGCATAGTTTTAATGCTGCTTATTGCACTTCTCAATCTCGCGCGTAGAAGCATAAAATCTATTTGGTTTTTATATATTTCGTTTGGTGCGGTCCAAGTGTATAAGCCCCTGGCGTGCTGCTGAAACATAGTGTTGGTTACAGTGTGATTATTGCTAACGGTGAATTGTAAAAGTCGTTCACCTGCACACACACCGCTCGTCGAGCGCCATAGTATCTCCCTTTAGTGTGTGTGCCACTGCCATAAAAAAAACCTCTCTCATTCCTGGTACCCAAATCGTATTTACCTACGACATTTCTAATATGGTTGTTATGTTTCGTGCAGCCGATCTTCGCATTGAAATCACCCATTATTATCAGTATGTCTTTTTGAGGAACAGTCGTCATGATCTCTTCTAATTTCTGGTATATAGATTCTACTTCCTCATCCGGAGCTGTAGATGTGGGCATGTAAATTTGTATGATGTGGAGATTAGTTGGTCGTCCGGTAAGTGTTATTTTTATTATTCGGTTGTTGATTGGATGTAGAGTAGTCTTTCTTAACAAGGAGAGCTACCCCATTGCGCGATTCACCGGATCCTGACGTATAGACCATACTGTCTAGTGTGCTGAAGTGGCCTGAGTCTTTCCAATGTGTTTCCGATATTCCACAAATCGGTATATTTTGTCTCTCAAGCTCTCGCTGCAGCATATGAAGCTTTCCTATTTCGTTTAAACCTTGGACATTCCATGTCCCCAGGCGAATTTTGTTTCTTAGTTGGAGTTGTTTGATGCAGCCATTTTTGCACAAGATGCCTGGTCACTCGCAACATTGAGTCCGGTAGCTAATTTCACATCTCTTGGCCCGGAAACCTCACAGCGATGATTGCCAGTCGGTCGCATGGCTCTGATTTTAATGACCCCAATTTGTGCTTCAATATGATGTTGATGGATTTGCCTCTACTACGGCTGAAACATTGGTCTCATCTATTTCTTGATTTTCCTTATGATATGCTTTTGGTCTTGGTCACGTAGATTATCCATGATTAATTAAATTATTTTAGGTATAGAAAACCGATCAGAGAAAGGTTGTCTCCTTTCCGGATATCTATACAATGAGTACCTGTTAAGATATAGTGCTGAGGCCTCATGCGAATTTGGATTGTATGTAACAGACCAACATATCATACTTTTCAAAGTTCTGATATATTCCCATTTCAGCAATTTTTTTAAACAGAAAACACAATTTTAAACTTATAACTTGCCAGTCAACTTAAAATTTTATTTTAACAAGCGATCTGACATATTGTAATTTTTTTGTTTACAAAATTTTCTGTTTAATAATAAATATATAATATTATATATTTTTGGGAAGCCCAGAAACTGCCTGATTTAACTAGTTAAAAATATACCGGGTGTTCTATAAAAAAATCATATGTTTGCTTTATAACTTTAAAACAGATGACGCAAGAAAAACAAACTACGCCACTGGATTCTACGGAAAAAGTTCTATAAGGTTACATTTTCAGCTATCTAATAAGTTAAAAGGCAACTGATGAGGGTGTGTCAAAAGTGATAATTTTCAAATTCACCCGGTATCTCAAAAAACATGAAATCTTTGTTGACGGCATGTTTAGTTTCACAAAAAAATAGCACAGTGTCGCGAAAACCGCAACCCTCTATCTTTAAAATTAAGCGAGATACCCCGTAAAAGTGTCGAAAATTAGACACTCTACTTATGTTGTTCTTACCCAATTATTTAGGTTATTAAACTAACAATTGTTCTCAGTAATAATTTTAAATTGTAGTTAAGACTCCTTTGTACACCTAATCAAGTTTTCAAAGGAAATTAACATTTATAGACGATTTGGCTTGGGCCACCGTGTATAATATAGCACTATTTAATGTGCTAACTTCCTTTTTCTTCCTGTTTCGCTTCATAGACTTATCGTACATACGACTATCTCTTTTCGCAACATTTTTGCGTTTTCGAGACAAGTGCGCGCGACTGAACAAAAGTCTTTTGAAGCCTTTAGGCATCATAAGCCGTAATTCGCTCGTAATTGGAATATTATATAATAATTATTAATAAGATCGTGTCGCTCCCATAATAGATAGTTATAAGATTTATCGGTCGCAAGCTTCTAATTAAATTCATCGTATTCTAACTGTTGCCAAACGTTTTGAATGCGAACATTTCTTACTAAAAATTCAACATGTGCCAATGGATCTTGTTTTTTAATATACATGTAAAATATACATGTAGCGAAGAGCTAACCACCCACGCAAAAAAAAATACGATCCGGTATTATATTAATTATAGTTTAATACGATGGCATTGAAGTGAAAATAAATTAATGGTAATTAATCTTTGCGTGGCGTGCACGAACGACTTGACATCCACTCAAAAGCAGAATCCTCCATTAATTTAATTTTAGTTCAATAGGATGGTATTGCAGTATACATTCCAGAAATGAAGGTTAATCTTTTGCATGGCTGGCAAAACCCTTGGAGATGCCACTGGACTGCATAATTTCATTTTGCCGTTTTTTTTAGGAAAAATACGATTTGCGTTGTCAAATATCCGTCGGCCTCACCTCACATAAATTTTATATCAAAATAGTACTTTTCGGTGTTAAAATGTCAAAATTTAAACGAAGGGATAGCTCCGTCTCATAGCAAATAAGAATGTCGATTTTTTATAGGCAAATCCGTTCGCGTTTGATGCATTTTTTGCCCTTTTCTAACTAGCCTGATTACGAATTCGCATAATAAATAATAAACCAACTGATACGAACATCAAACGCCGTAATTTAGAATTTTATGGAAAATTAGTACAAAAAACGCTAATGCAAAACCGAGCACAACCATTTTTTGAGAGATCGAAATTGTATCTTAAAAGTAGTATTCTATCCTCTATATAAAATAGCATAATATTTCTGCAATAAACCTAAAAGTGCAAATATACCTACACTCCAAAGACATCGTACCATAAATATTCTCGCAATTAAATAACTGATTTTATATGCTCATTTATTAAAAATAGTTATGTATGAGCATGACTGTATTAATTTTAACTAGTTCGTCGCGTTCACACTTAATTGATATTTATAATACTTACCAATTAAAATTAATAACACATGAATTGATCTGCTAGATCCGGTAGCCTTTGCAGATAAACAACCTTCTTTATGAAGAAAAAACTGATCTAATATACTCTAAATGTCAAGATTTTCGTTATAAAATTTTCGTTATAGAATGTCTATGATAAATAAGGTAGAATGATACATTAGTCAACTATGTTTTGTCTCAAATAAACACGAACAAACATTTGTATCTCGAAAATCAGAATTAAGAGCTATTTTTGTTCACAATTTTTTAGGATTCGGTGGTGGACCTCGCCAGTGGGCTAGGAGCGCCTCTTTCGAAGTTAGTGGTGTCCGCCCCTGTGCAAGCCTTCCAATTCATCCTGCAAAGTGAAGACTATACGGCTCCCGGAAGTCCGGCCCTCGAACTTAAGTCGATCACTAGAGATGAACTGTGCAAGACGATGGATGGAAACAAAAACTGGACAATCGAGAGGGATGAAGATCAGGCTGGACCATACATTTTCAAGTGAGTGAATTTGGTTTTCTATCAAAAATTGCCCTTCTTTAAGTGAGATATATCCAATAAGCATCGTCAAAGTCGGTAATGTGCAGTACCTGAAGTAGAATAATAATTTTCAATATACATCATGTAAATAGAGGACGAGAATATGGCTCTACAACAGCTTAATACACCTGTAACTCCACTATATGGCGCTACGTAGATAATCGACTCCTCATTTTGTGAAGAAGCTATAGCTGGTCGAAAGTAAAAAATATTAAGTAAAGTAATTTAGAACATTTAAAAGCAAAAACAAGAAACCTGGATTAATCTTATACATATATACAAAATGCAGTCTCCTCCAAACAAATTAATATTAATTATGTCCCCTCAAACAAAACTTATACAGGGTGGCCCGTTAATTAAGGGATGACACTTTATCTAAGAATCTACGGGGTGTACCAAAAAAAGTTTAATACCAAAATTGTTTGGATGTAGTTAAACTTTTAAATTATTACATATTTATATATAAAGGGTGTTCGTATTTTCGTGGACAAGTATCAACTTTCCTATTTTAAATAGAATATCCTGTATATTGAGGCATTTTTGATTCCTCGGAAAATGCTAGATATATTTTATATATAATATCCTATACCTAAGTCTAACCGTTTTTGACATATTTTGAATTTTATGTCAAAAATGGCGTTTGCAGGTCTAAATATAACTATCAATTTCTCCTATTAAAATTTTTAATTATTTAATTGGTGTTGGTTTCCTTGTAGAAGGGGATCTACTTTAGTGGCCTGTGTTGACATTTTTATAATAAATAAATATAGGGTGATCAAAAACTAACATTAAAATTTTAAACGAAAAAATCGTTGTCATTTTTTTCACCCTATTTTTATAATTATTTTATCTTATTTAGAAAGACTGTTCTATCTGCTAGAACAGCAGCGCCCGACGAAAGGTTAATAACTTATTCGTCCCGGCTGGGGTAATAAGTAGGAATATAGTCAGACGACAAGAAATAGTGTCATTTCTGTAGTGCTCGATTATATATCTTTTCGCCACGCCTCGCTGTCATCGTCATGGTCAACTAATAACGAAACTTTATAGCCTTTTTACAATACAAATGTTAAATTGCCAATATTTCAAGAACTACAAGTTATTCGAATAGACAACCTTATACAAAGTCGCCGATATTTTTAATGCTAAATAAGATAAAATTATAAAAATATGGGTTTCCATTTGAAAAAAATGACTTTTAACGATTTTTTCATTTAAATACCCCGTAGATTCTGAGATAAGGTGTCATCCCATAATATACGAGCCACTCTGCATAGCACGTGAGCTATCCAGAGCCGTTCTTAATACCTCTGCGGCTTTTTTTTGTGCAAGCCTAAAAATATCGTCCCTATATTTTAAAGAAGCTTATTTTTTTTAACAAAAATAATTTATTAAATACTCACTAATATTTAACAAGTAACATTATTAAAACAAAATATAAACCTTAAAAAATACCTTTTTTTGCGGAGTAATCCTGCAGCAGAGCAGACAGCATAAAATTACGCTCCATTATTTTTGCCGATTTTTGTGGGTTAAACCATGTTAAACTAACCGTAAAATCGCCATTTTTTCGCTAGTCGACGGTAGTGAGTACTTTTGAGGTGTAGAAACGTTTTCTGCACTTTTCGTTGCTCATAAACAAGTTAAATTAGTGAAAAATAAGGATTAAAGTGTAGACAATAGTTAACAAACACCGAATTTAATCAAACCTATCCTGAGGCCAACGAGTGTGCAGTGATGGAGTGTGGAACTATAGACGATGACCCGGGTGGTACATAGGGTTTATACTGTTTTATATGTAAGGTAGTAATTGATGACATAAAAACTGTTATATGCAAGAATTACTTTCATGGAAAATGTAAAAATATTGATTTTCGAGGCTTTCATATAAAAAGAGCAAGCTGGAAATGTAAACAATGCGTTGAGTCACAGCCTGAAAACAAAACCGAAGGTAAGCCAGAAAGATCATGGAAAAGGAGTAGGGTGGAGGACTACATTGATCAAAACTTAATTGAGGGAATGAATGAAACTTTAAATTATTTACTTAAAAATACAAAAGAGTTAAATCACAAAATGGATCAACTATTAGCCGAAAATCAAAGCCTTAAGGCTGAAATAACCAAATTGAAGGAGGTTAAATTAAATAATAATAGTGTTTCTTTCGCGTCAAATGTCTCCTATGCATCAGCAGTATGAAATCAAGCGAATAATAGTAAGGTCTTACTAATTAAGCCAAAAGGATCGCAAAGGGATGTTGGATAAATCAAAAAGGACTTGCAAGGAAAAGTCAATCCTAGTGAAATAGGCATTGGAGTCTCTATGGGTCGTGGTACTAAAAATGGAGGTCTTATACTAAGCTGTGGAAACGAGAAAGATATATCTACCGTGCAGTCAAGTATTCAAGATAAACTAGGGGAAAATTATGAAGTTGAAAGGCTGAAAGTACATGAACATAGAATCAAGGTAGTTGGTGAGCATGAATCTGAACATGGTGTTAGTGATGAAAAGATTATAGATCGAGTTATTAAACAAAATGAACTAAATCATAATGACAATAATTTAAAATTAAAAATACTTAGGAGAACTAATGTTTTTAATAAAAAGTTTAATTTAATTCTTGAGGTAGACTCAAATTCTTACAACTCGTTTGTAAATAAACAAAAAATAAATCTGTGCTAGAATCGATATAGTATACAATGAGTAAGGAATAATTCGATGCTTTAATTGTAATAGATACGGGCATTTCCAAAAGGAATGTAAAGAAAAAAATCCTGCGCAAAATGCAGTGGCGAGCATGAAATTAAAGATTGACCTAATAATTCTGTTCAATGTATAAATTGTGTTACGTCTAATGAAAAATATCGTTTAACTCTAAAAACTGATCATACTGTCTGGGATTTTGCAAATTGTGAAACTTATAAACGTATTGAGAAGATTCAAAGATATAAATTTATGCAGTAGCAATTAAATAAAACATCTGATTTAAATAATTCTAGTATTATATACTTTAATTGTCAGGGATATTTAAATAATAAATATCACATAGACGCGTTGATAAGTGATTGGAAACCTGTAATAATTGTTTTCTTGTCGGAAATTCATGTACAGGGTGGCTCGAATTCGTGTATATGTATGGGGAACTCGAAAACCGTAAGAGATACAGTGTCGGTCAAATTAAGGCAAAACTGCGCATTTAGGTGCTTAACAATATGCCGTTTGGAAAGTTTTAAAACTCCTAGTAATTCCGGAGATATCCGGAAAAAAACGAAATTTTGAAAAGTCGTTTTATTTTTTTCCTGGGCTTATTTAAAAACGGATTTCAAATTGAATTGCACTTTTGCATTGCCACTTTTTCCGCTCTATTCAATGATGGTATCCAGTTTGAAATCCGACGTTTCGTCTTCAAGGGATCATCATTAACTTTCTTTTTTTAAATACGAACTTTAATTTTTTTTATCGTTTTTCAGATGGTATTAGCGTTATTAATATGACTATGTGTTTTTATTTATTTTTTTTTTATTTTTATTATTTTTTTTATTATATGCTTTGCTCTGGCGTAATTTTAAACATTTTAAGGTAGATACTTTTGAAATATTTATATTCTATAAAAATATTTTATTTCGTTTTTTGTATTAAGTTGAAAATTGGAGAGTATTAAAAATTAAAAATAGTCAAAGTATTTCCTACGAGAATATTGAATTAAATTATATAAAATCACGCGAAAGCAAAATATATAAAATAATAAAAATAATAAAAAAAATAGAAATTAAAAAAAATAATAATAACACATACTCACATTAATAACGCCAATACCATCTGAAAAACGATAAAAAAAATTAAGTTCGTATTTAAAAAAAGAAAGTTGATGATGATCCCTTGAAGACGAAACGTCAGATATCAAACTGGATATCATCATTGGATGGAGCGGAAAAAGCGGCAATGCAAAAGTGCAGTTAGATTTGAAATCCGTTTTTAAATAAGCCCAGGAAAAAAATAAAACGATTTTTCAAAATTTCGGTTTTTTCCGGATATCTCCGAAAATACTCCGAATTTTAAAACTTTCTAAACGGCATATTTCTATAGGCACCTAAATGCGCAATTTTGCCTTAATTTGACCGACACTGTATCTCTTACGGTTTTCGAGTTCCCCATACACGAATTCGAGCCACCCTGTACATGCTGATATTGGTATGGCTGAACTGTCTATTGATGGCTACAAAGTCGAACAATGTTTGACAACAAATAAAAGAACTGGTGGTGTCATGACCCTAATAAAAAATGGTTTAAAATATAGTTTAAGGGATGTACAGGGTGGCGCATTTTCGATGCATTTACGGGGTTTCTCGATAATTAGTAAAGATAGAAGGATGCGGTTTTCGCGACACCGGGCTATTTTTTTGTTAAACAAAAGATACCGTAAACACACTTTTCCTAGGCCTCTTCGTTTTTGAGCTACAGGGCGATTTTATAAATGTTGTATTTTCGGGCACCCCTTGTATCTCAGCTACCTGATAGCTTACAGAAAAGATAAAAACGGATCCTTATAGTACTTTTTACGTAGAAATTTTTGCCAGAGATACTGTTTTTGAGATATGACCCAAACATAACATTTTTTAAATGGAACACCATAAAATATGATATATAACACTTAACATTTTCTATTTTTGGAAATGGTAAAAATAAAAAAAATGGCGAATTTAATGTTATATTCTTCTAGTTGGCTATGAATTGTATTTAAAAATTCGAAACAATACTCAATACAAATGTTGAATTACTTAAAAAAATATTATTATCATAATATGACCCTATGTTATTTTAATACACTTGCAAACAAACTAGGCTTGAAAGGGCATTATTAGATTAAAGTAGGCCTTGGAAACAAAAGTTAAATTTAATTGTTATTTGATTTTTTGACAGCTTTAAAAAAGCAGTGATTTAAAAAGTAAAAAATGGCGTATGACAATCTTTATAAATGTAATATGTTCATGTGTGCTCTGTATAACTGCAGAATCTTCTTTTATATTGTGTTTGATGGTAATCTCACATCGGATCGATACATAGACATTTTATAAGAAAATCTTTTGGAAGAAACCCAAGACATCAATGACGTTTAGTTCCAACAAGATGGAGACCAAGCTACAATGCAAGGAGAATGGGTGATATTCTAAACAGATATTGTCATGATAAGTGGATAGACACCAGTGGTCCTGTTAGGTGGCCACCTGGGTCACCTAACTTGACGCCTTTAGATTTTTCCTTCTGGGGGTTTTTTAAAAAATCAAATATATAGAGTTAAAAGTAATAACGTTAATGAACTGCAAGTACGTTTTAGGAATAGTTTAAGGAAAGTAACACGATTGCATTTATATAATACATTGCGAAGTGTCGAAAAACGTTGTAGGCGGTGTCTAGAAAATAATTGCTTGCACTTTGAAAATAAGAGGTAACTGAATGTTGCTTTTGTTATACCTAATATACTTAATGTAGCTATAATCAATAATTAATTAAATTCAAGTAATTCTTGATTTTTGTTTCTTTATCGACTATTAAATTTAAATAAAAATAATTCATTTTATTTAAATAACTAGTTCTTGATATGTTATTTTTTCAATCAGTAAAATAAAGTGTATAGAGTATTGTTTCGAATTTTTAAATAAAATTCATAGCCAACTAGAAGAATATAACATTAAATTCGCCATTTTTTAATTTTTTGTTATTTCCAAAAATAGAAAATGTTAAGTGTTATATATCATTTTTATAGGAAAAATAAAGTAATTTAATGACGGAAAAAAATACAGGGTGTTCCATTTAAAAAATTATATGTTTAGGTCATAGCTCAAAAACAGTATCTCCGGCAAAAATTTCGGGCACGCCACTGAATTCTACGTAAAAAGTACTATAAGCATCCGTTTTTATCTTTTCTGTAAGTTATCAGGTACCCGAGATACGAGGGGTGCGCGAAAATATAACATTTTTAAAATCGCCCTGTAGCTCAAAAACGAAGAGGCCTAGGAAAAGTGTGTTTACGGTATCTTTTGTTTAACAAAAAAATAGCCCGGTGTCGCGAAAACCGCATCCTTCTATCTTTACTAATTATCGAGAAACCCCGTAAATGCATCGAAAATGCGCCACCCTGTACATCCCTTAAACTATATTTTAAACCATTTTTTATTAGGGTCATGACACCACCAGTTCTTTTATTTGTTGTCAAACATTGTTCGACTTTGTAGCCATCAATAGACAGTTCAGCCATACCAATATCAGCATGTACAGGGTGGCTCGAATTCGTGTATGGGGAACTCGAAAACCGTAAGAGATACAGTGTCGGTCAAATTAAGGCAAAATTGCGCATTTAGGTGCCTATAGAAATATGCCGTTTAGAAAGTTTTAAAATTCGGAGTATTTTCGGAGATATCCGGAAAAAACCGAAATTTTGAAAAATCGTTTTATTTTTTTCCTGGGCTTATTTAAAAACGGATTTCAAATCTAACTGCACTTTTGCATTGCCGCTTTTTCCGCTCCATCCAATGATGATATCCAGTTTGATATCTGACGTTTCGTCTTCAAGGGATCATCATCAACTTTCTTTTTTTAAATACGAACTTAATTTTTTTTATCGTTTTTCAGATGGTATTGGCGTTATTAATGTGAGTATGTGTTATTATTATTTTTTTTAATTTCTATTTTTTTTATTATTTTTATTATTTTATATATTTTGCTTTCGCGTGATTTTATATAATTTAATTCAATATTCTCGTAGGAAATACTTTGACTATTTTTAATTTTTAATACTCTCCAATTTTCAACTTAATACAAAAAACGAAATAAAATATTTTTATAGAATATAAATATTTCAAAAGTATCTACCTTAAAATGTTTAAAATTACGCCAGAGCAAAGCATATAATAAAAAAAATAATAAAAATAAAAAAAAAATAAATAAAAACACATAGTCATATTAATAACGCTAATACCATCTGAAAAACGATAAAAAAAATTAAAGTTCGTATTTAAAAAAAGAAAGTTAATGATGATCCCTTGAAGACGAAACGTCGGATTTCAAACTGGATACCATCATTGAATAGAGCGGAAAAAGTGGCAATGCAAAAGTGCAATTCAATTTGAAATCCGTTTTTAAATAAGCCCAGGAAAAAAATAAAACGACTTTTCAAAATTTCGTTTTTTTCCGGATATCTCCGGAATTACTAGGAGTTTTAAAACTTTCCAAACGGCATATTGTTAAGCACCTAAATGCGCAGTTTTGCCTTAATTTGACCGACACTGTATCTCTTACGGTTTTCGAGTTCCCCATACATATACACGAATTCGAGCCACCCTGTACATGAATTTCCGACAAGAAAACAATTATTACAGGTTTCCAATCACTTATCAACGCGTCTATGTGATATTTATTATTTAAATATCCCTGACAATTAAAGTATATAATACTAGAATTATTTAAATCAGATGTTTTATTTAATTGCTACTGCATAAATTTATATCTTTGAATCTTCTCAATACGTTTATAAGTTTCACAATTTGCAAAATCCCAGACAGTATGATCAGTTTTTAGAGTTAAACGATATTTTTCATTAGACGTAACACAATTTATACATTGAACAGAATTATTAGGTCAATCTTTAATTTCATGCTCGCCACTGCATTTTGCGCAGGATTTTTTTCTTTACATTCCTTTTGGAAATGCCCGTATCTATTACAATTAAAGCATCGAATTATTCCTTACTCATTGTATACTATATCGATTCTAGCACAGATTTATTTTTTGTTTATTTACAAACGAGTTGTAAGAATTTGAGTCTACCTCAAGAATTAAATTAAACTTTTTATTAAAAACATTAGTTCTCCTAAGTATTTTTAATTTTAAATTATTGTCATTATGATTTAGTTCATTTTGTTTAATAACTCGATCTATAATCTTTTCATCACTAACACCATGTTCAGATTCATGCTCACCAACTACCTTGATTCTATGTTCATGTACTTTCAGCCTTTCAACTTCATAATTTTCCCCTAGTTTATCTTGAATACTTGACTGCACGGTAGATATATCTTTCTCGTTTCCACAGCTTAGTATAAGACCTCCATTTTTAGTACCACGACCCATAGAGACTCCAATGCCTATTTCACTAGAATTGACTTTTCCTTGCAAGTCCTTTTTGGTTTGTCCAACATCCCTTTGCGATCCATTTGGCTTAATTACTAAGACCTTACTATTATTCGCTTGATTTCATACTGCTGATGCATAGGAGACATTTGACGCGAAAGAAACACTATTATTATTTAATTTAACCTCCTTCAGTTTGGTTATTTCAGCCTTAAGGCTTTGATTTTCGGCTAATAGTTGATCCATTTTGTGATTTAACCCTTTTGTATTTTTAAGTAAATAATTTAAAGTTTCATTCATTCCCTCAATTAAGTTTTGATCAATGTAGTCCTCCACCCTACTCCTTTTCCTTGATCTTTCTGGCTTACCTTCGGTTTTGTTTTCAGGCTGTGACTCAACGCATTTGTTTACATTTCCAGCTTGCTCTTTTTATATGAAAGCCTCGAAAATCAATATTTTCATATTTTCCATGAAAGTAATTTTTGCATATTATACATTGGACAATAGTTTTTATGTCATCAATAAAACAGTATAAACCCTATGTACCACCCGGGTCATCGTCTATAGTTCCACACTCCATCACTGCACACTCGTTGGCCTCAGGATAGGTTTGATTAAATTCGGTTTTTGTTAACTATTGTCTACACTTTAATCCTTATTTTTCACTAATTTAACTTGTTTATGAGCAACGAAAAGTGCAGAAAACGTTTCTACACATCAAAAGTACTCACTACCGTCGACTACCGAAAAAATGGCGATTTTACGGTTAGTTTAACCTTTGTTTTTCTTATAAAGATAATGGTTTAACCCACAAAAATCGGCAAAAATGATAGAGCGTAATTTTATGCCGACTGCTCTGCTGCAGGATTACTCCGCAAAAAAAGGTATTTTTTAAGGTTTATATTTTGTTTTAATGATGTTACTTGTTAAATATTAGTGAGTATTTAATAAATTATTTTTGTTAAAAAAAATAAGCTTCTTTAAAATATAGGGACGATATTTTTAGGCTTGCACAAAAAAAAGCCGCAGAGGTATTAAGAACGGCTCTGGATAGCTCACGTGCTATGCAGAGTGGCTCGTTTATTATGGGATGACACCTTATCTCAGAATCTACGGGGTATTTAAATGAAAAAATCGTTAAAAGTCATTTTTTTCAAATGGAAACCCATATCTTTATAATTCTATCTAATTTAGCATTAAAAATATCGGCGACTTTGTATAAGGTTGTATATTCGAATAACTTGTAGTTTTTGAAATATTGGCAATTTAACATTTGTATTGTAGTTTCGTTATTAGTTGGCCATGACGATGACAGCGAGGCGTGGCGAAAAGATATACAATCGAGCACTACAGAAATGACACTATTTCTTGTCGTCTGACAATATTCCTACTTATTACCCCAGCCGGGACGAATAAGTTATTAACCTTTCGTCGGGCGCTGCTGTTCTAGCAGATAGAACAGTCTTTCTAAATAAGATAAAATAATTATAAAAATAGGGCGTTTCCATTTGAAAAAAATTGCAATGATTTTTTCGTTTAAAATTTTAATGTTAGTTTTTGATCACCCTGTATTTATTTATTATAAAAATGTCAACACTGGCCACTAAAGTAGATCCCCTTCTACAAGGAAACCAACACCAATTATTAAATAATAAAAGATTTCAATAGGAGAAATTGATAGTTATATTTAGACCTGCAAACGCCATTTTTGACATAAAATTCAAAATATGTCAAAAACGGTTAGACTTAGGTATAGGATATTATATATAAAATATATCTAGAATTTTTCGAGGAATTCAAAAATGCCTCAATATACAGGATATTCTATTTAAAATAGGAAAGTTGATACTTGTCAACGAAAATACGAACACCCTTTATATATCTATAAATATGTAATAATTTAAAAGTTTAAGTACATCCAAACAATTTTGGTATTAAACCTTTTTTGGTACACCCCGTAGATTCTTAGATAAAGTGTCATCCCTTAATTAACGGGCCACCCTGTATCAGTTTTGTTTGAGGGGAGATAATTAATATTAATTTGTTTGGAGGAGACTGCATTTTGTATATACGTATAAGATGAATCCAGGTTTCTTGTTTTTGCTTTTAAATGTTCTAAATTCCTTTACTTAATATTTTTTACTTTTGACCAGCTGTAGCTTCTTCACAAAATGAGGATTATCTACGTAGCGCCATATAGTAGAGACACAGCTTGGTGTTATAAGCCGTGGTAGAGCCGTCTTCTATTTACATGACTATTATTCTGCTCCAGGTACAGGGTGTTCACCCATAATGTCCCCCCCTTTTAACTTTGTTAATTTTTAAGCTACAAAAAATATAAAAAAAACGAAATTGTAGGGTTTTTTATGTAGTTTTTGCACACGTAAACAAAAAACAAAAAATTGTATAGTATACAGGGTAGATCAAAAAGAACCATTTTTTTAAATCTAGCCCCCATTTTTTATTCGATTTTTCGATTCTACCTAAAATTCTAAGGATTTTTAATATAACACGCTATATGCCTATTCCGAATACTTTAGGAGTTATTAACAGTTGAAGTCGCTATTTTTTAATTATAATAATAATTCTTTAATCATTTTTAAAACAGAAGATACAAAATCACTACTCGAAGCAATGAGGTCGAATTGAGGAAACTCAATATTTACACCTCAATGAATTCAAAAGCTAAACAAAAAGTTATATTCTTAGGTGGCTGTTGCCATAAAAAAATAAAAGAACAAACAAAATAGCGAATTCAACTGTCAAAAACTCTTAAAGTATTAGGAATAGGCATATAGTGTGTTATATTAAAAATCCTTAGAATTTTACGTAGAATCGAAAAATCGACTAAAAAATGGAGGCTAGATTTAAAAAAATGTTTCTTTTTGATCTACCCTGTATACTGTACAATTTTTTGTTTTTTCCTTTACGTGTGCAAAAACTACATTAAAAACCCTACAATTTTGTTTTTTATTTTTTTTTGTAGCTTAAAAATTAACAAAGTTAAAGGGAGGGGACATTATGGGTGAACACCCTGTACTGCACATTACCGACTTTGACGATGCTTATTGGATACACCTCACTTAACAATGGGCAAATTTGGTTAGACAAGCAAATTCACTCACTTGAAAATGTATGGTCCAGCCTGATCTTCATCCCTCTCGATTGTCCAGTTTTTGTTTCCATCCATCGTCTTGCACAGTTCATCTCTAGTGATCGACTTAAGTTCGAGGGCCGGACTTCCGGGAGCCGTATAGTCTTCACTTTGCAGGGTGAATTGAAAGGCTTGCACAGGGGCGGACACCACTAACTTCGAAAGAGGCGCTCCTAGCCCACTGGCGAGGTCCACCACCGAATCCTGAAAAAGAGTTAACAAAAATGGCTCTTAATTCTGATTTTCGAGATACAAATGCTTGTTCCTGTTTATTTGAGACAAAAAAATAGTTGACTAATGAATCACTCTACCTTATTTACCATAGACATTCTATACACGAATATTCTATAACGAAAATCTTGACATTTAGAGTATATTAGATCAGTTTTTTCTTCATAAAGAAGGTTGTTTATCTGTAAAGGCTACCGGATCTAGCAGATCAATTCATGTGTTATTAATTTTAATTGGTAAGTATTATAAATATCAATTAAGTGTGAACGCGACGAACTAGTTAAAATTAATACAGTCATGCTCATGCATAACTATTTTTAATAAATGAGCATATAAAATCAGTTATTTAATTGCGAGAATATTTATGGTCCGATGTCTTTGGAGTGTAGGTATATTTGCACTTTTAGGTTTATTGCAGAAATGTTATGCTATTTTATATAGAGGATAGAATACTACTTTTAAGATACAATTTCGATCTCTCAAAAAATCGTTGTGCTCGGTTTTGCATTAGCGTTTTTTGTACTAATTTTCCATAAGATTCTAAATTAAGGCGTTTGATGTTCGTACCAGTTGGTTTATTATTTATTATGCGAATTCGTAATCAGGCTAGTTAGAAAAGGGCAAAAAATGCATCAAACGCGAACGGATTTGCCTATAAAAAAATCGACATTCTTATTTGCTATGAGACGGAGCTATCTCTTCGTTTAAATTTTGACATTTTAACACCGAAAAGTACTATTTTGATATAAAATCTATGTGAGGTGAGGCCGACGGATATTTGACAACGCAAATCGTACTTTTCCTAAAAAAAACTGCAGTGGCGTCCCCAAGGGTTTTGCCAGCCATGCAAAAGATTAACCTTCATTTCTGGAATTTATACTGCAATACCGTCCTATTGAACTAAAAATAAATTAATAGAGGATTCTGCTTTTGAGTGGATGTCAAGTCGTTCGTGCACGCCACGCAAAGATTAATTACCATTCATTTATTTTCACTTCAATGCCATCGTATTAAACTATAATTAATATAATACCGGATGGAATTTTTTTTTTGCGTGGGTGGTTAGCTCTTCGCTACACATATATTTTACATGTATATTAAAAAACAAGATCCATTGGCGTGCCGTCACATGTTGAATTTTTAGTAAGAAATGTTCGCATTCAAGACGTTTGGCAACAGTTAGGATACGATGAATTTAATTAGAAGCTTGCGACCGATAAATCTTATAACTATCCATTATGGGAGCGACACGATCTTATTAATATTTATTATATAATATTCCAATTACGAGCGAATTACGGCTTATGATGCCTAAAGGCTTCAAAAGACTTTTGTTCAGTTGCGCGCACTTGTCTCGAAAACGCAAAAATGTTGCGAAAAGAGATAGTCGTATGTACGATAAGTCTATGAAGCGAAACAGGAAGAAAAAGGAAGTTAGCACATTAAATAGTGCTATATTATACACGGTGGCCCAAGCCAAAACGTCTATAAATGTTAATTTCCTTTGAAACCAAACATGCCGTCAACAAAAATTTCATAGCCCTCTTGGTTTTTGAGATACCGGGTGAATTTGAAAATTATCACTTTTGACATACCCTCATCAGTTGTCTTTTAACTTATTAGATAGCTGACAATGTATTCTTATAGAACTTTTTCCGTAGAAGCCAGTGGCGTAGCTTGTTTTTCTTGCGCCATCTGTTTTAAATTTATAAAGCAAACATATGTTTTTTTAATAGAACACCCCGTATATTTTTAACTAGTTAAATTAGACAGTTTCTGAGCTTCCCAAAAATATATAATATTATATATTTATTTATAAACAGAAAATTTTGTAAACAAAAAAAATTACAATATGTCAGATCGCTTGTTAAAATAATATTTAAAGTTGACTGGTAAGTTATAAGTTTAAAATTGTGTTTTCTGTTTAAAAAAATTGCTGAAATGGGAATATATCAGAACTTTGAAAAGTATGATATGTTGGTCTGTTACATACAATCCAAATTCGCATGTGCGTACTTATACTCATTGTATAGATATCCGGAAAGGAGACAACCTTTCTCTGATCGGTTTTCTATACCTAAAATAATTTAATTAATCATGGATAATCTACGTGACCAAGACCAAAAGCATATCATAAGGAAAATCAAGAAATAAATGAGACCAATGTTTCAGCCGTAGTAGAGGCAAATCCATCAACATCATATTGAAGCAGAAATTGGGGTCATTAAAATTAGAGCCATGCGACCGACTGGCAATCGGCGCTGTGAGGTTTCCGGGCCAAGCGGTGTGAAATTAGCTACCGGACTCAATGATGCGAGTGACCAGGCATCTTGTGCAAAAATGGCTACATCAAACAACTCCAACTAAGAAACAAAATTCGCCTGGGCACATGGAATGTCCAAGGTTTAAACGAAATAGGAAAGCTTCATATGCTGCAGCGAGAGCTTGAGAGACAAAATATACCGATTTGTGGAATATCGGAAACACATTGAAAAGACTCAGGCCACTTCAGCACACTAGACAGTATGGTCTATACGTCAGGATCGGGTGAATCGCGCAATGGGGTAGCTCTCCTTGTTAAGAAAGACTACTCTAAATACATCCAGGAATACTTACGAATCAACAACCGAATAATAAAAATAACACTTACCGGACGACCAACTAATTTCCACATCATACAAATTTACATGCCTACATCTACAGTTCCGGATGAAGAAGTAGAATCTATATACCAGAAATTAGAAGAGATCATAACGACTGACAGCCATATTAGAAACGTCGCGTCGTAGGTAAATACGGTTTGGGTACCAGGAATGAGAGGTTTTTTTTATGGCAGTGGCACACACACTTAAGGGAGATCCTATGGCGCTCGACGAGCGGTGTGTGCAGGTGAACGACTTTTACAATTCGCCGTTAGCAATAATCACACTGTAATCAACACTATGTTTCAGCAGCACACCAGGCGCTTATACACTTGGACCGCACCATGCTATGCCAGGAGCAGACTGCAACTCTGATCACAAACTCCTCAGAGCAGAGCTGAAGATAAAAATAAAATCCACTTTAATGTCAAAACCTACAAAAAGACTGCCAAGGCCCACAGATCTTCAAAACGCTCTCCAAACTGCAAACCTATCCGTAGACAACAATTGCATAGATAAAATATGGCAACAAACCCAGAAAAATCATTTTGGATGCAGTACATGTAAGTACTCCAATGCTCAGTATCGACAGACGTAAACATTGGATGACTGAGAACACCCTAAAAATGATTGAAGAAGGCAGAAAATTAAGATCTTCCCCACCTGTCGAGCATGCAGCTATTAAAAGTCAACAACAAGATTAAAAAATCCTACAAAGCTGACAAGAACAAACAAATTAATAATATCTGCAGAGATATTGAACAACATGCCATTACTAACAGCCATATAAGGAGCTCTACGAAAAGGTCAGATGTCTTGCCAAGGAATTTAAACCAAAAAGCCAAATCATTCAGGATAAGAATGGAAAAATCGTCTCAAACTTGCCAGAGATTTTGCAGGTGTGGAAGGATTACTGCACTGTCCTATTCAGCAATACTTTTGGGGAAAATGCTACGATACATGAAGCCCAAGAGCTGGAACCACCAATATTAGAGGAACAAGTTGTGAAGGCCATAAAAAACTTAAAAACCAGTAAAATTGCTGGAGCCGATCAGATTACAGCAGAAATAATTAATGCAATGGCTAGCAAAGGAGTGCATATATTTTTTTAAATCTGTACGCAAGTGTGGAATACTGGAAAGTGGCCGAAAGTATGGTGCCAATCTATGTTCATCCCATTATATAAAAAGGGGTCCTCGTTAGACTTTGGAAACTATAGGGTTATTGCCTTGCTGTTACATGCCAGTAAAATTCTTATGTCAATCATTAACGACAGGATCAAACCTACTAACCCACAAATCTCGCAAGAGTAAACAGGCTTTATCCCGGGCAAAGGAACCAGAGAACAAATACTTAATGTACGCCAACTTATTGTGAAAGCTCGGGAGTTCAATATAACAACGTATTTGTGCTTTGCAGACTACCCCAGACTACGGCTTTGATACAGTCAGATGGAACACACTTTGGGAAACGCTGAGAGTAATGGGAGTGCCCTTGCATCTGGCATTGCTCATCCAAAGTCTATACGAATATAATAATGCAAACATAAGGATAGGCGGTATATGATCTGATATAAGGTGTAAGGTAAGGTTGTATACTCTCGCCAATTCTATTTAATATACAGCGACTACATTCTGAGAGAACTTCTGGATGGGATGGTAGGTGGCAGAAAAATTAATAACTTAAGGTATGCTGATGACACTGTCATCATAGCTAGCTCACAAGATAAACTCAAAGCAATCGTAGAAAAACTTGAAGCAACAAGCAAAAAATATGGCCTGAATCTAAATAAAAATAAAACAAAAAGTGTGGTTATTGATCGAACCAACCAAATAAAGGGCCATAATTTAGAAGTCTAAAACTCGTCCAGAGCCTCATATTTCCCATTGCAACCTGACAGAGAAAATCAGAGCCCTTCTTTTCTTCTTCTTCTTAGGCTGCCTATCCACTACTGGATATTAGCGACCCCATGCGCGAATCTCTCTCGATCGGTTGCAGCGTGAACGAGCTCCCCGACAGTTCGGATTCCCGTCATCCCGTCTACTCTCTAAGATTCCTCAACCAGGACAACTGCTTCCTTCCTGCTCCACGCCTGCCCTCTATCTTCCCTTTAATTATAAGTTGTAATAGCTTATACTTTGTATTTCGCATGATGTGTCCAAGGTAGTTTGTTTTTCTCCTTTTAATTGTTAACAATAGTTCTCTTTCCTTTTTCATTCGTCTAGGATTTGCTCGTTGGTTATTTTATCAGACCAAGACACTTTCAGCAAATATTAAAAAAATATAAGTTTAGACTTTACAATCACATATTGTTCGGAACTTACACCCTGGGGATGCTAAACGTCGGCAAATTTTTTGCAATTGGTATCTAGAACGAATTCAAGTAAACATATATTTTGCTCGTTCAGTAATATGGTCCGTTGAGGCGTATTGCTGGCATTTTTAACAAAAACAATACTAGACACTGGCACCAAGAAAACCCTCACCCCATATTTGAGCGTGAGCGGCAGGATGGGTTCGGCTTTAGCGTCACATATTTCATTTTGAGACGACAAATAGAATATAGAATTTATGAAGGAAGTCTTTCAGCAGGCTGGTATCTAGGTATATTGGAAAATGTAGTTCCTAAACTCCTCATAGATGATGTTTTCTTGGCCGGCTTGAACGCTATATATGGGTGGTTTTAGTGGTTTAGTGGATGTGATATCTGAAAAAGTTATTTTAACTATATATTATGCATGCATTGAGTCTAGAGTCTCTTATGCTCTGCTAGCATGGGGCCATGCGCCAAATACTAAAAGAATTTTTAAGCTGCAGAGAAAAGCGGTTAGAATAATTGCCAAATTGGATTATCAGGCCGACTGTAGGCATAGTTTTATTAACCTAGGGATTCTAACAGTCCCATGTCTGTTTATACTGCGGTGTTTTCTGTATGTAAGGGAAAATACTCACAAGTACACAACACACAGCAGTGTCCATGACCATTTTACTAGAAATAATGAATTAATATATACTGCATACCATAGAATAAATAAAATAAAAACAGGCATTTCTTATTATGCTCCTAAAATGTTTAATGTATTGCCAAACCCTGTTAAAGTGTTACCTATAAAAAAATTTAAAACTACTGTTAAGAATTACTTAATTGTTAAATGTTTTTACTCAATTGATGGATTCCTCATAAATAGATTCTCAGACTTGTTAGTCCCATAAGTTTTAAACAATAATATTGTTCAGAATAAATGTGTATACATTATTATATATCCTAATTGTTGTACCTACTATACTAGAATATTTTTATAATTGATTTTTAAATGCCTGTGTATCTACAACCTCTTGACATATGTGAACACCTTGTGTTATAACATGAATAAATTGAATTTGAATTTGAATTTGAATTTTATGTATCTTTTAAGATTCTGATTTATTGAAAATAAATTTATTCGGATTAGTTCAACTGACTTTTTTCTTTTAAGTAACTCAGTTGAAAATGCTAGAATGGTTCATAAAGTGCTCGATATGCATAAAAATAAAAGTTAGAAGACTTTTAAATAGAAAATAAACTAATTTTTAACATGACCGTCGCATACTAATTTTTTTTTAATGATATCTTTTAATTAGCGACAGTTTCCAGTTATAATTTTGTTTAATACACTTTATAATGTCAAACCGTGAATTTGAAAGGTGGATACCGTATGGCATTGTGAATAGTTGCCACCCATTTCTCTGACACGATATTTTCAATAACTTGACCTGATTTGTTTTCTTCTAATGAAAGTTCCGGCCTTTGCACACCACATATTTTTAATTCTGTAAACTTTGACACCACTAACTGCTTGAGATACTAAAATGGTTAAGGTCAATTTTCAGCTAAAAATATCCAAATCTTAAGATATATACTAAATGTTGGAATAAATTAATTAAGAGGCTTAGTTTTTAATTTCCATCATTTCTTTTAGCTTCGTATTTTCCAAAATTCGACGAGGAAACTGTAGTATCTATAATTCTGTTAAAAAAATAGAAACGTACAGGGTTTTCTCGTAAATTTTACAACAAGGTGTATTTGAAAAGATGTAAAAAGTGGTAAATACAAATTTTTATTTTTTCCTGAATCCTTTGAATATCCTATCTAAAATGCAAAACTATTCGTACAAATTTCTAATTTTGACAGGTTGTATTTTTTGAAATGGTATGTTGTTTGTTTAAGCGAAAGATCTTCCCCACCCCGTTTCAAAAATATACACTTTTTCCACGCGTGCACTTTTGCTATACCTATTTACTTTAGCCGTTCCTAATATTTACCTTAATATTTACCCTTAAACATTGCTAAGGCACCTGGAAAATGGTTAGGCACTCATGGATCAGTAAGATGGCCCCCGCGATCACCCAATCTGTCTATTATGAACTTTTTTTGTGCTGTTACTTACAAAACAAAATTTATGCTAAGCGTCACCGCAACCCACATGAACTTCGTGAAGTCATAACCGCCGCATTTCAAAATTTACAAAAACGTTCAATAATACTATGAACGCTCTAAAACGAATAACCAAAATGAGCGAGTTAGAGAAAATGGTAATTATTTTGAAGAAAATTTTATAGCCATTAAAAAATTTCTATTTATGTCGTCGTTAATGTATGTTATATAAAAACTTAAATTAATATTAATTATTTATACTCTTGAATATCTAGGTAGGTAGTTTGTTGGGTTATTAAAAAAATATATTTCAAAATAATTTCAAAACTGCTTCAGAATAAATAATATCCAAAAATTTTTATTTTCTTTCATCAGTGCTATTACTATTAAATAATAACATAATGTATTTGGAGAAAACTGTAGTCAGCTAATTTTAAATATAAATATCTACTGGACTAGATAAAAATATACAGGGTGTTTCATTCAAACTTTCAAAACGAATGGCGCAAGAATAAGAACAAACTACGACACTGAATGTGAATGGAAAAAAATTTAAAAGAATATATTTTCAGCTATCTAATAAGTTAAAAGACAACTGTGTCAAAAGTCAAAATTTTCAAATTCACCCGGTATCTCAAAAACCAAAAGGGCTTTGAAATTTTTGTTGACGGTATGTTTGATTTCACAAAAAAGTAGCGCATTGTTGCCAAAACAGCATCTCTCAGTCGTTAAAATTACGCGAGATGACCCGTAATGCGAAGTTGATAAAATGTTTAAGTATATTATTTTTAATTCCCATTTCGAATCACTCGTGGTAGTAGGTCATTGGCATCACTCCATTTTTATTTATGAATCATTAATTAGGTGAAACAAAAAGTTACCAATAAAAAAGAATGAATTAATAACGCAAAAATACACTACCAAAATGAGATATTTCGGTAAATCCAAAAAACTTATGCTTTATGTGGTAAGTTATTTTCAAATTGATCTTGGATCTCGATTTAAGGCAATTCAGAAAGCTTCCGAAGCCCTAAAGGTTCCACAAAGCACATTATACAACCTAGACGATCCAAATAGAAGAATGAATTTCGAATTTAGAAGGAATATGTCTGCAAACGATACCCGGAGCAAAACTCGACTTATGAAGCATACTCTGCATTGTTTAAGGTTATATCAGACGGTTCACTTTTCGGTTCATTCGGATGAATGATCACTCAGAATGCCGAAATCCAACACCGCCGGATCGGTTTACTAATTTATCACTTTTGATTCATTTAATGCACGTTTCATTCTTAATGAAAGATGCTGAATGAAAGACAGAAATTAATAAAAAGTGAACCGTCTGATATCACCTTTAAGGGAAGTAATTTGCAAAATGTATGCCCGATAGAAAAATATTACTTTAGAAACTATTTACAGACAATTTATTGAAGTATCACCAAAAATTAAGATATCAAGAAGTTCTTTATACTTGGGAGTGAAGAAAATGGTATTTAGCCGCAAAAAGCAGGACGGAAGAAAACATTTCTTGGAAATGCCTAGACTTTTTATTTTTAAATAAATATCAAGATGACTTAAAATAAACCGGTATTTCTGGATGAAATATTGGTTTTTGGCAAAAGTGGGGTTGTAAACTTCTTGGCTAGTTTCCGTCGCCCTTAAATGCCGTCTTAACATCAAGCATGAGTGCTGGCGTGAGCCTACAAAGCGCAGCTTCTAAATTGTTCGTCAAACTATCAGGCTGGATGATACTGAAAGTGTGGAGTATTGTTTCGATTGCTTCAAATCTTATCAATTTCGGCATAAAAGCGATCCAAGCATTTCTTAAATCCGCATCTTGCACATATATTTTTCTCCTTCTTATTCTTTTTAAAATAGAAATATCCGTATTTGCTCACGTTTCTTTGACATATATAATTGACTTTTCCACATGTTCATTTCTATAATTTCTATATGCCTGTACGAAAGCTTTAAGGTCTTTAATTTTTATAGCACATTTGCCAATGTCATACCAGCAGTTTGCAAGTACGTTTCGTGTTTGATTGGCTTCTTCTAAAATTATACTCCAAAATGTTAAAGTAACACCAAAAAGTAAAGTCGCAAATTGCTGGCATTAACATATGGGCAGATTGTCTTGTATGTACAGTTTCTTTTAGGTCTGTTAATAACTGAATGGCGTCTACCACTGTCGCGCCGGATAGCTAGTCTTTACTGCTATCATAAACTAACCCAACGGTTGGGTTCGTGTATGCTGCTATCATGATGGGCACTACAACGAGTCTCACTAAGTAAATCTTTTAATGGAAACTCCGACTTTTTCCATCATTACATCCCACTTATAGGTTGAAGCCGAAAACAAATCATAAACACTTTTCAGAATTACAAAAGAGTCACACTAGACGCTACTGTAGCGAAAGAATGTACTTCCCAGAGATTCAAAGAATATTTTGAACATGGCACAAATAAAGCATTTGAATTTAATTGTTTAATCCCCTTTTGAACCACTGAGTGAATTCCAGCCATAATAGAGGCATTATCATACGTTTGTCTGGAGGTAGTTTGAGGAACTGATATCTCAATATTAGATATAGCCTGGCTAAACGCTTAAATTGATTTTCAGAATTTTCTCGAATACTTTACGTAGTATTTCCGACAACTGCTTGCCAGGGCAACAACGCTACACAGTCAGTATTTTATTGTTTGCAACATAAACTTGGGTTCGTGTATGGTTTGCAAACTTTTGCATAATGGCAAATTAATGGAAAAGATTTTAGGAAGTATTTGTACTGTTATCTGAAATTCAAAAATATATCTTTTTTAAATTTTTTTATTTATTTTCCCTTTTTTGTTCCCTTCTTGTTTATTTCTGAGCCTTGAGGGGGGGGGGGGGGGGGGGGGGGGGGGGGAGAGCCATCAAAACCCCGTCCCCCACCGGCACGCCACTGATAATGTAGGTATGCACGTTATGCAGTTTCAAATTTCATTTACGTAACATCGAGCCTAATATAGTGTTTATTTAAATTAGTGTTTAGGTATAAAAACTATATATATTATAGAACACAAGCCATGGAAATACATTAAAATTTAAAGAAATAGGTCCCAGATTAAATATGTTTAGTTATAAAAAAATGCATATATGGGTAGGTATAGAACCTACTTCGTTCATGTATCGAGTTTTATTTTTTTATTTATTTTTTTTAAATGGTCGCTATTTTTAGGGCAATGCTTTTTTTTAAGGGGTATTGGAAATACTTTTGAGAACTATTTTTAAAATGTCCTTTCCATTATGATTACCGCATCCATTAAAATGCAAGACATGTTTTTGTTCAACACAATATTCCAAAATTAAGTAAATCATTAAGCAGCATATAAATAGCTCCGATTTAAGAAAAATGCAAGAAAATAACACTGATTACCGCAGCCTTTATTACGCACATTTGCAAACTAATCGTTTGTTCTGCTTCTTCTTTCTGTTACATCGTTCAGATGACGTTCTTTTTTTATATGTCTTTGGATGATGAGCTGTTGCCGGCTCTATAATGAAATTATTATTTTGGGAAATTGCATGAGCAAGGTAGTTAATTTAAGATAATTAAATAAATAAATTTCGAAATACCGCATTATAAAAAAGGAATGAATATCTTATGGAAATATGTTTTTTACAATATTGGGAAATTGTACAGATATTGTAGGGTAGTATAACGACGCTATTCGCTCTGTGCGTTAGGGTAGTGGGAGAAATGACGAACGATCGTGCGCGCAAGTCGGAGAAATTTGGAACTTTATTCAGCTACTATACAAATATACACGTGGAATACATCGAAAAGGGTCTGGTGTCATATAAGCACTGTCGATTTTAAAGATTTTTTTGGGTTCAATGGAAAGATTACATCAAATGGAACACGTTAATGCAAAAAAATTTGCGAATGAAGCACTTTTGACGCAAAAAATTGAAAAAGGAATTTCAGAAATGAGGCTGTTTAGTGACATTTAAATGCGAAATGATGACAATTTATTTGCAATGTTGTCAGACTTGGCTAACCTTCTTAATTTTCAAGTAAGCAAATTGCCAAGTCCAGGAGCATGTTTCATAAAGTAGAATAACAACTTGTGAACGTAACTAAACAAGCGCACACCGCGCGCTTGTTCCTTATATGCCTCAGACTAACCAAATAAGCTCCCATTTGTCTGTTAACTAACCCAAACTAACCAAAACTAATTCAGACTAGCTTGGGTTACTTAAGTAACCCAAGCTAACCAAAACTAGTCCAGACTAACGCAAACTAACCCAAACTAACCCAGATTGACTAAATGTAACCCATACTAAGCACGCTTGTCAGTAAATCAACAACAGCTAACCCGAAATATGTCTCTTCGCTATTCCAATCTAAGCAAAACCAACCAAGCCTAAACAAATCTAACCCATACTAACCAAAACTAACCCAAACCAACAAAAACTAACCCAAACCAACGAAAACGAACCCAAGCTAACCCATACTAACCAAAACTAACTAACCCAAACTAATTAACCAAAGTAAAAAGACAATTGCGCTACGCGCGCATTTCTCTTCGCTATCCCAAAACAAGCAAATCCAACCCAGGCTGACCAAAACTAACCCATACTAACCAGAGTTAACCCAAACAAACCAAAACTAACCCTAACTAGCCAGAGTAAAGAGACAAACGCGCTACGCGCGCTTGTCCATTCCCTATCCCAAACTAAGCAAAATCAACCCAGACTAACCAAAACTAACACATACTAAACAAAACTAACCCAGACTAACCCTATGTAACCAAAGTATATTCCAAACTAAACAAAACCAACCCAGACTAACCAAAACTAACCCATACTAACCAAAACTAACCCGAACTAACCAAAACTAACCCAGACTAACCCTAATTAACCAAAATAAAAAGAATAGCGCGCTACGCGCCATTTTCTCTTCGCTATCATAAACTAGGCAAAACCAGCCCAGACTAACCAAAACTAACTCATACTAACCTAAACTAACCAAAACTAACACTAATTAACGTATTTCAGATTAAGCAAAAATAATCGAAACTAACTTTAATTGGCCAAAGAAGCGCATAGAGGCGAGCGCGCTACGCGCTTGACCGCCCCTGCCCATCACAAAATCAAAATTAGTTCAAAGTAACAAAACAAACGCACTACGCATGATACTCTCTTAAACTAATCCAAATAATCTTTTAAATTTGTAACTATTTCAATAAACTAAATGAATTAGTTTATATGACTTATTATTAAAAGTGACCCCCTTCTAGCGTAACATCTAATTCTAGTAAATCATATATTCGAATTATTGTTGTTTTATTAAACAAAGCCATTAAGAATCATTATTCATAAGAAGTTTTCGTCCCACAGTACTTTTGAAACATATTCAACCCAAGGCTGTTATATTTTAGAAGCAAATAGAAATTACACTTGGCAACATCTACCCATACAACAGCCAGCTGAGCCGTGCTAAGCCAACCTATATAATAATGTTTTAAGAAATAGTCATGTTGACGTTTATCTCATAAATAATAGGTTTGTTCCAGCAGCGATTTCAACCGGTTTCAAGCCTTCCGGAGTTTGCGCATAACGATATAAGCGACGCTTAAATCGTTATGCGCAAACTCCGGACGGTTTGAAACCGTTTGAAATCGCTGCTAGAACAAACCTATTATATTATGGTTTTAAAGTGCAAGAAACAGTTTTATTTGCAATTTGTATGAAAACAAGCTTTATATTAGGTTATTAATAACCTTCTGCGATCATACCTTAGGACAAAGTGTACTGGAATTGTGTTTATTAGGAAAAAATGTATGTTAAATTTTAATTTTTATTTTCAATTTATTTTGAGAAAATGTGCATCATCCGCAAATTTTTTTACGTTAATGTGTCCCATTTGATGTAATACTTTCATAGAACCCAAAAAATGCTGCAAAATCGACGGTGCTCATATGACACCAGAACCAACAAGGGTAAATATCATAACTTGTGTGATATTTTTTCGAAGCCGGTTCTTATGATTAGTGCAATGGACAGCACTAATAATCCCGAAAAATATATTTAATAACTTAATTTCAGTTTGTCTATAAATTACCAGATTGAAAAAATAAATTATTCTAAATCGTCTTCATTCATTCTAAAGTATAATTTCAGTAAAACTTCATGGATCGAATTTTTAATCGTATCAATTTCACAATGATATTTTCATGTTTACGCTTTCAAAACCTACAAAGTTTTAGTATTATGCTGAATACAATAAATACTCTCATATGACAACGTATTATCTGCAGAACTAATTATATTGCACTAAAATCAACAATTTTTCTTGAATTTTAAATCGTTTCCGATGTACTTGATGCGTTTCTAAGAAATTCGCCACATTTTGTACCACCAGATGTCGCGTCGTGTAACGCACATAGCGAATAGTCACTTCCAATGTTGACAAGTGACAACAAAATGTTAGCCACACTGTCGACTGTGAATCAATGAATCGCATTATGTAATGTCAATATCATGTATCAATCATCAATTGATTGAATATCATGTAGTTGCAGTTGTAGTGGTTAATATTCTCATTGCTTAATAAAGTTCTATTTAATCTATAATAATAGTTATTTAATTAGCGATAGGCTAATTAACAGATACATTCTTTATCTACGGCCATCCTAATATTCTCTACTATTGTAGTAGTCTTGCAATGTTGCAACCAATTGCGGCTTGATCGCGATTACCCTTCCACCCGCAACCCCCCTCCAACATCTTCGCTCGAAATCGCAAAGGCCCACATGCATGACGTCACGTGCTAACATTTTGTGAGCACTTTGCCCTTTTGCAGAAGTGTTATTGTATTAGGCAGACAAGCCGATTAATTATTCAACAAGTTTTTTAATATATTTTCTTAACAATTTCAATTAATTTGAGTGTTTTTTGCATATTACCAAATTATCTTCCCTCTTTCACCAATTTACCTTACCTACAATCAAATTACCTGGGTGGTTTCCGAAATTTTTGAATACAGTTTTTGCACTTATTTTTTCATTCAGAATTGGTCTGTGCTCATCGAATGTTGAGTAAGATACAAAAAATTTTAACAAATTAAAACCCATACATCAACTTTTTTACGAAGTTAATTATTTAGGTTTAACTGAAAATATATCCAAATTACCCTGCTTTACCCTATTTATTCTATAAATAGAGAAAAACTAATCTGTTTTTGTTTTCTACACCTTGAAATTAGTTGATTTTTTTTCTTTGAAATCTATGGCGTGGGAAACTTTTGGTTTAAATACACCCTCGAATTCCGAAAAAAAAAGGTAGGTATAGTTCGCCCAGCCGTTGTTGACCCTCGAAACGCATGCAATTGCATGCGTTTCGAGGGTCAACAACGGCTGGGCGAAGTATAGTGTTGATCTTGATTAATAAATCAATTTGAGATACATTGCAAAAAAGTTTCAGGTACTGTTGGGGCTGCGGTTATAAAAAAAATTATGTTAGTTTTTGGAAATAACACAGGCTTCAAAATTCTAAAAAATATTTCAGAAGTGTTCATAGGCAATTTCACTAATTTCGAAAGAGAAATGGATCTGTATAAATTAGAAACACACTTAATTCCAAAACTAAAATACTGTCCGATAACTTCTGTAGATGTTGATCGAAGTTTTTCCATTTTTAAACATATGTTTACATTTGGTTATAAATTGTTTTTATAATTGAAAAGAATAGTTTGTTAATTTACGAATTGTATGTTGTGCAAGTTGCTATTATCTGAATGTATCAATGGTATTGTTGAATTATTAATTGTATTATTAATTTTTTTTATAATCGCAAATAATATTTTGTCACTGTAAGATTTTATGTTTTGTAATTTGCTATGTAAGTATCAGTGTGTGTATCTATGAATAAAAAACTTATATTACGATTTTTCTTTGTTTGATTTATATTTATTTAAATAAGTCTGTGGTATAGGTAAAAAATTATAGGATTTCTGAAGAACGGGTTTAGTTATAAAGAAATTGTTCTGGCTTTATTTAAAATATCATTAATGTTCATAATTTTTCATATAATAAAAGTGCATATTTCCATTTTTTTGTTAATTTCGATGCATATATTCTGAGAAATTTATGCATTTAAATGCGCATATATTGGGGTTTTTCGCTTGCATTTTCCGCTCTTTAATTATGACTTTACGTTCGTTCTATTTTCCTACATTTTTTTAAATTAGGGTCTTAACTAATACAGGTTGCGTTCGTAATGGGCCATCCATAGGGAAAATCTCTGCCTTCGCCTATGTTTGCGCGTTAATAAATGAAATACACGTCCGATTTCATACGATATTCAATTCTTATTGTTAAAAATAATTATGAAACGGCCCATTCAGATGGCGAATGACCGCTCGCAACGCTCAAGGGCCTTAGTAAAGGCCTGATCACGATTATATTCCGAAACGAAAAAATGTAACAAAAAGAGAGTGTCGTATACAAGTTTTGAAGCCCAACCAGGAAGAAAAGGCCCCAACCTAAATCATAAAATATTGCGATATACGCTTCCGGATACTTTAGATCAATGGACACCGTTAACGATTCATCAAAATTTTTCTCGAACCGGTGAAATGTAACAGGATGTAGTACTCCTGCACCTGTAGTATAGATTGGAACAGTGAGAGATTTTTCTTTAGTATTGTTACATTTGCATTCAATAAATAACAATGGGCAGTTTTAATCGGCCGGCAGAGATCAGTGATAAGTAGTTCGTTCGATAATGCTTTGTGAGCCACACACTGAAAACCGTTAGTTTGCATTAGTCATTAGAAAATATAATCTGTTCTAGAGAATATTTTAAAGATTTTTCTGGTGAAATTAAGATCTTGGAAGTGGCATGGCAACACTGTATCGGTATCGGCTTAAGCCGCCCGTGCGCAAATGTCCGACGAAGTTTGTGCATCTGGCATCTCCTGATCACTGGTCGATATTTATAAGAGCAACATTTTTTAAGTTGCTATAACATATTTGCACGTCTTTTAAAGGCGTTCAAAATCAAGTTAAAATTGTTACCAGAAAATATAATTTTTAGCGAAAATAAAGTAAAATCGATATTCGAAATCGATAAGCAATTTCTTCCGTTCAAAACATCGAATAATTTTCATGTGAAAGAAAATGTTTCTACTAATTCGATAGCGCAAATGAAACGAAAATCATTGGTATTTCTCCAGTAGAGTCAGTCTAGATTTCCAGTTCGGAAACTCGTGATTCAAAGCTTGAAATTTTCTTGCTGTTATAGCACGTTCCAGGCGCTGAAAATCGAGTTGAGAAAAAATGTCGTTAATTAAAACAAAATCATATGTCGAAAATTAGTCGTTTCCTTAGAAAACGATGATCATTTTCGAATTCAGCAGGTTCAAAAGTAATGGTATAGAAACAGAAAATGTTTGAGTTTCTGATGATGAAACCATTACTCATGAGAGATGGGTCAAAGTAAAACCCCGAAGACTGAGACACACAGAAAGCAGGAATAATCGCCAGATGCCTATTAGAGGCTCGAACAAAAACACCTCAAATCTTAGGATTGTTCAATGTCAGGGAAATGTCAAATTATCCTGGATATTTCTGTCAAATCTCGACCCAAACACAAAGGACGAAGATATCATTGCGTTCTTGAAGAATGAGGGACTCGATTAGGGAAGTTGCTGCTTCAAAATGAAAACAAAAAAGATGCAGTCAAGGGATCATTTAAGCTGGGAGTACCATTTGAAGGGAAAGCAAACATAATGGATAACGGTCTATGGCCAACCGGAACGCTGTTAAACCATTTTCAGAACCTCTAGAGCCCCCCTACTTACCTGAAATCGCGACCTCTCCAAAGAAGAATGGGCAAATAAAACTCTTTCACATTAATGCGTGTTCAGTTAGGAATAAGGTTAACGAATTGGATGCTTATTTGGTTGACAACAATGTTAATGTTTTGTGTCTCACAGAGCACTGGCTGTCGGAACAGGAATTTGCATCATTGCGGATTATGAACTTTGAACCAGTGTCGTCCTTTTGCAGGACATTTAGTAGGGGTGGTGAATCTGCCATTTTGTTGAAGCGTAACACCAACTATGAGGTAATTCCAAATTGGATCTCTAAGTATAGAGAATTCACTAGAGATCTGTTGCGTCCACTTGATTCATTTTAGGGTATATATAATTTGTTTATACAGACCACCCATGGGCTGTCTTGGCACCTTTCTGGAGGTGATGGAGGGGGCATTGAGCTTGATCAGCCAGAATAACAAAGTAATAATCGCTGGGGATCTCAACATACATTTTGACACTGAGAGTGCGTTAGCTTGACATGCCTTCTAGACTCTTACGGCTTTGTTCAGCTGGTCCATGGGCCCACGAGGCGGAGTGCTTGTCTGGACAACGCCTTCTTGAATTTGATTGAAAATCACATTGCTACTTGCATTCATGATACAGGGTTCTCGGATCCTATGAGCTGGCGGTGCCTTCTCATGGAAAACGAGTGGAGATGGAAAGAGTGGTTTGTAGACCTGTGACTCAAATGAGTAAGCACAATTTTGTTGTTTTTGTCGGGGCTCTATCTTGGGAATTTCTGGACTGCGGGAGTCTTCCGCGGATAGGAAATTTGCGATGTTTCTTGATTGCGTAACTAAGCTTTTAATGACTCATTCCCTGAACAAACCCACTGTAAATGGAGCGACCAAGCCACATCAACGAAATGGTTTGACAAACATCTGAAATATCGGCGCGACGTTATAAAATTTCTGTCACAACTAAACCGACAACACCCTTCCAATAATCTAATAAATCTCTTAGCGTCACATAGAAATATTTACAGATATGAAATTAGAACTGCCAAGCGAAAGGCCAACGCTAATTTAATTAAAAAAACTCTTCCAATCCATTTAAGGCAATATGGAGTGTCCTTAACGAGTATAGGAGTGTGCAACAAGACCAAATCAATTTAATACTTACTTTTTGAATATAGCAAGCACAGATTATTACAAACACTGGTCCTCTTGTGAATATGCCAAACTATCAAAACAATCTGTTTTCTTTCGATCAAGTTACTTTTATTGAAATTAGGGACACTATAAATCAACTAAAAAATAAAAAAAGTAAGGACTCCTATGGGTTTATAATAGAAGTGATAAACTCCATAAAGAACATAATAATAGCCCTTAACCAAACTCATAAACCTCTGCATTCCCGGGAACGTTTTCCCGTTTGTTTTGAAGACTGCTATGGTCGTTCCAGTTTACAAGAAGGGTGACACTGGTGGCATATCAAATTACAGGCCCATCTCCTTGCTGCGTGTCTTTTCGAAAATATTCGAGAATATTCGAGACATGCCTTGCTTCTAAGATTGCAAGTTTCTCTGAGTCAAATCAGCTCTTCTATGATCAGCAGTTTGGCTTTCGTAGGGATCACAGCACATGGCTGGGCATACTGGACCTGGTCTAGGGAGTACATGAAGCATTTGAGGGCTCCGGTTTCCCGTCGGCCTATTTCTGTGATCTGAGTAGGGTGTTCGACTGTGTCGACCATGGGGTTCTTCAGGGCAAGCTGAGAAAGTATAACTGTGGTGACTCTAGCATTGGTATGATAACCAGCTATCTGTCGCAGAAATACCAAGTGGTACTCATGGCTGAGGTGTCGTCAGATAGGGAAGATATCGATGTTGGGGTGCCACAGGGTTCTGTTCCTAATCTACATCAATGATCTACCCCAGGCTGACCCACCAGCACACTTTACTCTGTTCGCTGACGACACCAAAATCTGCTGCCATAAAAAGGAGTTGTCGGAAGCTCTGGAGGGCTCGGGCCAGGCATTGTCGACGTCCGAAAAAATGGTTCCCATCAAATCAACTCTTTCTCAACACATCAAAAACCAGTCCCTGGTTTTCGCGTCCCGGGAGCTCCCTTATCAGGAGCGAGCCCCGACAAGTGTTAAATTTCTAGGAGTACATCTTGACACAAAACTGCGCTGGGACGAACACGCAGAAGCGTGTATGAGAAAGCTAGGATCAAACGTCTTCCTGCTCCGGGGCTTGTCAAACTGTGTTTCCTCTGAGATATTAAGACAGGCTTATTTTTCGTTGTGCCATGCACACATCTCATATGCTGTTATAGCTTGGGAGGCATAGCGATGGTGCCAAAGATGTAGGATAATTGCAGGTCTATCATATAGGGAATATTGCAGAAATGCATTCATCAGTCTTAATATAATGACACTCGCCTCCCTGTTTATATACGAGAATTTTGTATATGTGAGGCGCAACATGGGCTTGTTTTTGTTTAGGGCTCATAAGGAGCAGCATCCCTACAATACCAGACACAGGCGTGATCTTATACCAAGCTATCATCGCATCGGCTGTACAGGTGCAGGGACGGACCGGGGTGTCCTGCAATAAATGTTTTAAATAAAATACCACCTCACATGAGGGCATGAGGGTACTGCCACTCAATGAATTCAGAGCAAATGTTAAGAGGGTTCTGACAGCCTATGCCTTTTATAGTACTAATGAGTTTTTATCATCTAGTATTACCTTTTGATTTTAGCATAGGTTTTTTTATAACGTTGTTTGACTGTAGTTTTACTGCATGGTATTTTATCATGCTACCTGTAGTGTTATTTTGTTGTTTTTTAATTAATTTTTATTACTTAGTGTTTGTGTATTGTTTAGTATACAGTATGTGTCTGTTATTGTAATATTATATTTTAGTGTTATGATTTTATTAGAATATGAGACTTGAAACTATTTCTCACATGTGTAAATACCATTGGCACGTAATATTGATTTATTGATAGTTGAAAAAAAAATCATTAGTTTTTCTCTAGTCGACCCGAATTTCCAGATTTCCACGGGAATTTTCCCGGAAAATTCAAAAAGACAGACGCTCGGATAATCGTGATTCAAAAATTAACCAGTTAGTAGGATGGCTTTAAAGACCTATTCTATAAACCGTGAAAATTTCAAATACCTTTAATAGGTTTAAATTTCTTGTATAAATGCTCAAAGTCGCCTTTAGAAAAGTACACATTTTTTTTTAATTATCCTGATTCTCAAAAACTAAAATAATTATTTTCGGGCTGCCAGCATATTGGTTGAGATATCGAAAATATGCAAAGCGCCTCATCACGACACATAATATCATTCAACACACACCTCCTTGGCCTATACATAGTGTACTTCCTAGTTAAAAATCATCTAACAAAAATCGTGATAAAAAAATCAAAATCGTCAAAGAAGATATTCAAATTCGCTCCTCTACATGATTGATGACTATAAATATCTAGCGAGGTCGGCGAAGGATCGTCACCGCAAAAAAAAACACTGTTAATAGAATGGGACCTTCACATTTTCGAAAAGGATGTGTTACGGATCCATTTAAGGAATGTTACATCCTTAATGTGACATTTTTCGTCGATCGGTGTCAATCATCGACGAACCGTCCCTATTCAAAAGTTCAATTTAGTAATAGCGCCCATCTTTCCTATTGATACCTGAACAGGACCTCAACAGTTTACACTTAATTATCTTAAGGCATTATGTCATTTATTTAACTGTGAATGGCAAATACATAAACTATTAATAGTGTATATGTTCATTTAAATCGTACGCTGTATATATTGTGGTGGGTGGATCCACTTTCGATTTTCCCACCGATTTAACATGTTTTAAGGAAATATATTAATAAGCGAGGACCTTGAAGTTTTTTTTTATCCTGAATAAGGTAAGGCGCCTACGGAGCAAGCACGTAGGTACTGAATATAGTTCCTCCTACGGGTTTTAATCCTTTTATGGCGTCTGGTCCGCAATCCTTGTTACAATATTAATATTACGTCGTACGTATGCTTTTTGAAGAAAAGTCCAAAGGGTTTGAATCAGGTGAGCGCGGTGATCAGGCTCTTGGGCCAGCACGACTATGTTATAGTTTTCAAAATATATTTTTATATATCAAAATACAAAATCTAAAATAGAACTTACCGTATTTTGCATGTCCCACATGCCGGACAACCTACTCGGATGAAAAGTGACGTTGGTAGAAGCGCCCAGAAAGGCCGTTTGAAGAATGAACAGATCAACATGCTTGCTCAGTGTCTTGAAATCGAAATATTTGGCGACCAAATCCGCTTTCGAGGGCACCGACAGTGCTATGTCCAAATCGGAACCGATTTTCGTCTTCACCGTGGATATGAAGTCGGATATGTCGTTTTTCGAGTCGAGTTTCTTCAGATCGAGTTCGAGACCATCGACTTTGCTCGATTTAAGAAGGTCGATGAGTCCCTGAAAATAACCAAGATATTATTATTAAATCATAGTTCAGTTAGATAGATATTTTTAAAGGTTTCAGCAGTCTTAGGCACTTTGTACTTCTAGATACTTTGAAAGGATCAGATACGTTAGAATGTACTTTTGTAGTCATAGGTACTTCTCAAATATTTTATAATCCTTTGTAATCTTAAGCCCTTTTAGACTATTTTACATACTTCTGCCTAGACCTTTTAAAGTAGATATAATCATTTTGGAATATCCGAGATACTTTTGTAGTCTTAAATATTTTAGATACGGTTGCAATTCTATATACTTTTAGAAGTTTAAATACTTTTTGATTAACTTAGATACTTTTGTCTTTCTGAAATATTTTAAATATGTTTGCAGGTAGCTTTGAAGGATTTTATATAATTTTCGAATATCTGAGATACTTTTATAGCCATAAGTAACTTTGGATTTGGAATATTTAAAGTACTTTTCAGGTTTAGATACGTTTAAAGTTGCTTAAATGCTTTTGAAATAACTTAGATATTTTTGCACTCTTGGACACTTTAGAATGATTAGAGGTTTTTAAAATAGCATATTTTTTCAAATTCTTTTGCAGTCTTAATCTTCTTTGGACGTCTTAAGTATTTTGACGGTCTTAGATAATTCTGGAGACTTAAATACTTTTTAAATAGTTTATATACTTTTGTAGTCTTAGGTACTTTGGAAATATTTTAGATATATTTGCAGTCTTAGATAGCTTTGAAGGATCTTATTTAATTTTGGAAGTAGTTTATATACTTTTGTAGTCATAAGTGCAACTGAAACATTTTAGATATGTTTGCAGTCTTAGATAGCTGTGGAGGATCTTATTTAATTTTGGAATATGTGAGATACTTTTATAGCTTTAGATTTGGAATATTTTAGAATAATCTTCAGGTTTGAATACTTTTGAAGTTGCTTAGATGATTTTGGAATAGCTTAGATATATTTGCAGCCTTGTGCGCTTTAGAACGATTAAAGACTCTTAAAATAGCATATTTTTTCGATTTTTTTGCAGCATTAGACTTCTTTGGACGTCTAAAATATTTTGGCGGTCTTAGATAATTCTGAAGACTTAAATACTTTTTAAGTAGCTTAGATACTTAGCTTCTTTTGAAATATTTTAGATATGTTGTCAGTCTTAGATAGCTTTGAATATCTGAGATACGTTTAGAGCCTTAGGTACCTTTGGATTTAAAATATCTTAGATAATTTTTCAAGTTCACTTTTAGTCTTAAGCTTCTTTGGAAGCCTTAAATATTTTTGCGCTCTTAGATATTTCTGAAGACTTATATACTTTTTAAGTAGCTTAGATACTTTTGTAGTATTAAGTACTTTTTGAATTATTTTAGATATGTTCACAGCCTTAGATAGCTTTGAAGAATCTTATATAATTTTGGAATATCTGAGATATATTTATAGCTTTAAATACAATTGGATTTGAATTATTTTGGATAATTTTTCAAGTTTAGATACGTTTGAAGTTGCTTAAATGCTTATGGAATAACTTAACTATCTTTGCAGTCTTAGACATTTTAGAGAGATTAGAGACTTTTTAATTAGCATATTTTATCAAGTTCTTTTGCGGTCTTAGGCTTCTTTGGAAGTCTTAATTAAGTAGCTTGGATACTTTTGTAGTCTTAATTACTTTTGAAATATTTTAGATATAAACTGCTGGCCATTTGCTTTCGAGCAACAAAAATTTCGCCTAAATTTAAAACGAAATATGTTCTTAACCAGACATGATATCGATCTCTGATTTTTAATGGTTAATAGATTTGTCCCTTAAGAGAAAATTTCCATTGTTGGATTGTTTTAAACTGTCAAAAAATTTTATATACAGGGTGTCAAAGAAAGCGGTGATTTTTGCTCCAATTTCAATAGCATGTAACTTTCATAATAATTTTGGTAAATTTTGTCACTGTACATCAATTGAATCAATGGTCCATAGCAAAGAAAGTAGTCTGTCAAATTTTTGGTATCTGCTATATTTTAAGAGATATCGATTTTTTTTGTAACACCTTGTTTTTTCAACTTTTCAGTAGTTAGACCACACTGTGCGTTGTATCGTGCAAACTTTGTAAGCGATTATTATTCCTTCCGAGAAACTTGTTTATGTTCAGTAAAAAAAATGTACCTAAATGATATGATGTGCAGTGGCGTACTTATAATCACTATATGTCTATGGTTTATGAGTATCTCGTAATTTCTCACGATTGTTTTGTATTGGAAAGTACTCGCTCGCAAAATCAAACACATAAAACTAGTGATATTTAATTTGAAGGGTTTTCAAAACAAGTTTTATTTTAGAAATAGGGCTGTATTAGAAATAAATAAATAAAAATTTTCCAAAAATTAAATTAAAAAATTATAATTTAAATAAAAAATTTTATACACACTGTAAAATATACATGTAGATACAGTGCAATATTAAAAAATAAAAAATAAAGATAATTAATCTAGAGGCGAGTACGTTCCAATACAAAACAATCGGGAAAAATTGTGAGATACTAATAAACCATAGTATAAGTGATTATAAGTACGCCACTGCACATCACAAAATTTAGGTACAATTTTTTTAGTGAACATAAAAAGGCTTTTCGTAAAGTATAATGATAATCACTTACAAAATTTGCACGATATAATGCACAGTGGGGTCTAGCTAGCAAAAAGTTGAAAAAATCAAGGTTTTGCAAAAAAAATCAATATCTCTTAAAATATAGCAGATATCAAAATTTTGACAAATTACTTTCTTTGCTATGAACCAGTGATTCAATTGACGTACAGTGGGAAAATTTAAAAATATTTTTGTGAAAGTTACATGCTATTGAAATTGGAGCAAAAATCAGCGTCTTCTTTCACACCCTGTATATAATGTTTTTTGAAAGTTTTAAAAAAATTCAACATTGGAAAGTTTTTCCTAAGGGATAAGTCTATTAATCATTTAAAACCGTAGGTCGATATCATGCCTGGTTAAGAAAATATTTAGGTTTAAATTTAGGCGAAATTTTCCTTGCTCGAAAGCAAATGGCCAGCAGTTTATTTGGAGGCTTAGATAGCTTTGAAGGTTCATAGATTATTCTGGAATATCTGAGATACTTTTATAGCCTTAGGTACTACTGAATTTGGAATAATTTGGGTAATTTTTAAGATTTATATACTTTAGCAGTTGCTTAGGTGCTTTCGGAATAGCTTGGATATTTTTGCAGTCTTGGAATCTTTAGAGAGATTAGTGACTTTTAAAATGGCATATTTTTTCAAGATCTTTGCAATGTTCGGTTTTTTTTGGAAGTCTTAAATATTTCGGCGGTCTTAAATATTTCTGAAGCCTCAAATACTTTTGAAGTAGCTTAAACACTTTTGAACTTTTTGAGTTAAATCTGCAGTTTTAGACACTTTAGAGGTACTTTTGAAATAGTATATATCCTTTTTAAGATTATTTTACATACTTCTGTCGTCTTAGACATTTTAAAGTAGATAAGATAATTTTGAAATAACCCAGATACATTTGTAGTCTTAAATATTTTTCAAATATCTTAGATATATTTGGAACTCTAGATGCTTTTACAGGTTTAAATACTTTTTAACTAGCTTAGATACGTTTGAAATATTTTAGATATATTTGCAATCTTAGATAGCTTAGATAAGCTTGGAATATCTGAGTTACTTCTATTGCCTTAGTTACCTTTGGGTTTGGAATTTTTTAGATAATTCTTCGGGTTTGGATACTTTTGAAGATGCTTGTATGCTTTTGGAATAGCTTAGATATTTTTTGGAAGTTTTGGACACTTTTGAAAGATTGGATTATCTGAGATACTTTTATAGCCTTAGGTACAGGGAGATCCCCTATAATGTCGCCCCCCTTTAACTTTTTTATTTTAAGTGTCCCAAAAAAATTAGAAGTGTGGTTATGTAGGTACTGAAAAATGCTGTTTTTCTGCGTATAAAAAATATTGGAAAAATGATCAGTATACAGGGAAAATCAAAAAGTTAATTTTTTTTCAATGGAACACCCTATATATGAATTTTATTTTCTATTTTTCGTAAAATTCTAAGCAAATTTTATCTATGGTGTTATACCTCTAGAGTTAGTAGTTTCACAGCTATAAACAGTTGAAAATCGGTACTTTGGCTACTTTTCACCTTGGTAGCAAGAAGATCATTAGAGCTGGAGTAAAATGAATTTCACATTCCTATCTTAACTTTTTAAGAACTATCTGACGGTACTAACTGGCAGGCGGTACCATGGGTACCAAACCTGGTACCTCGGTAGGTACCCTCAGTTAGCACCATCAGATAGCTCTCGGAAAGTTAAGATGGGAATGTGAAATTCACTTTACTCCATCTCGAATGATATTCTTGCTACCAAAGTGAAAAGGAGCCAAAGTACCGATTTTCAACTGTTTATAGCTGTGAAACTACTAATTCTAGAGGTATAACATCATACATAAAATATGCTTAGAATTTTACGAGGAATCGAAAAATAAATTCATATATAGGGTGTTCCATTGAAAAAAATTAACTTTTTGTTTTTCCCTGTATAATGATCATTTTTTCCAATATTTTTTATACACAGAAAAAAAGTATTTTTCAATACCTACATAACCATACTTTTAATTTTTTTGGGACACTTAAAATAAAAAAGTTAAAGGGGGGCGACATTATAGGGGATCAACCTGTACCTTTGAATTTGGAATATTTCAGATAATTCTTCAGGTTTAGATACTTTTGAACTTGCTTAGCTGCTTTTGGAATAGCTTAGGTATTCTGGCAGTCATTGATACTTTAGAAAGATTAGAGCCTTTTAAAATAGCACCTTTTTCAAATTATTTTGCAGCCTTAGGCTTCTTGGACGTCTTAAATATTTTGGAGGTCTTAGATATTTCTGAAGACTTAAATACATTTTAAGTAGCTTAGATACTTTTGTAGTCTTAGGTACTTTTGAAATATTTTGGATATGTTTGCAGTCTTAGATAGCTTTGAGGGATCGTAGACAATATTGGAATATCTGAGATACTTTTCTAGCCTACCTTTAGATTTGGAATATTTTAGATAACTCTTCAGGTTTTGATACTTTTGAAGTTTCTTAGATGCTTTTGAAATAGCTTAGATATTTTGGCAGTCTTGGATACTTTAGAAATAATTAGAGTCTTTAAAATAGCATATTTTTTCAAATTATTTTGCTGCCTTTGGCTTCTTTGGACGTCTTAAATATTTCGGCAGACTTAGATAATTCTCAAGACTTAAATACTTTTTAAGTAGCTTAGATACTTTTGTAGTCTTGGGTACTTTTGAAATATTTTAGATATGTTTCCAGTCTTAGATAGATAGCTTTGAAGGATCTTAGATAATATTGGAATATCTCAGATACTTTTATAGCCTTCTACCTTTAGATTTGGAATATTTTAGATAATTTTTCAGGTTCATATATTTTTTATGTTGCTTAGATGGTTTTCGAATAACTTGGATAGTTCTGCAGTCTTAGACACATTAGAGAGATTAGAGACTTTTAAAATAGCATATTTTTTTAAGATCTTTTGCAATATTCAACTTTTTTGAAAATCTTAAATATTTTGTCCGTCTTAGATATTTCTGAAGACCTTAATACTTTTGAAGTAGCTTAGATACATTTGTACTTTTTGAGTTAATTTTGCAATGTGAGTACTTTTGAAGTATCTTAGGTACTTAACAATTTTATTTCTTTTTGGACTGGCTTATATATTACCTAGCATAGGTAGTTTTGAAGAATCTGATATGATTTGACAATCTGGAATATTTTTGTAATATTTAAGATACTTTAGCAGTCTTAGATAATTTTCGAGCCCTAGATACTTTTGGAAGTAGCTTAGATATTTTTGAAATATTTATATACTTTTGCGGTCTTACATGTTTTGGAACATCTTAAATGCCAATTTTGCACCTTTAAATACTTTTGAAAGCTTAGATAATTTTGAAGTAGCTTAGATACTCTTAGGGAGTGCGACGATGTTACAGTTTGATTTAGATTTGGAATAGGTAACTTACTTTTGTAATCTTAAATTCTTTAAAAAAACTTAGATATTTTGAAGTAGATTAGACAATTTTGTAGTCTTACAATAATATTATATTAAATTAATTAAATATATTGCCAAAAATACTTCCTCAGTCATGTCTATTGGTTTCAACTTTATTATGCCTTAATTTTATACGAGCATTTTGTTTTATTACTATATGTTTGTTTCAAAATTTTATTTATATTAGGGTCGTTTATGTGTTATACCTGCCTCACTTTTGTTGTACTTTAAATGAAATACTTTTTGGGTGTATGCTTAAAGCGTTCATATGTTTGTCATTTTTTTATAAGCTGTTTATTAATATAACAAATAACCTTTGGCTGCAAAACAGTGCAATTAGCTTCACATTAATCGTTGAAATATTTGGGGTGTTTCACATAAAATATGAAAATCTAGAAAAGTGGCAACATTGCCGATAATTTAGGGCGTTCCACTGAACATTCTAAGTTTAAGGCATTTGTCGAAAATCTTGAAACGTGGCAAAGTTGCTGGTTGCTGATTACATTTTTGGTTTTGTCTAGATCTACTATGCTTCTATACCTAATTTTGTAACTGGAAGAGCAGATTGGTCACTTCTTTAAAATTAGTAGGAGTACCTACACATTTGGCCTTATGAAATGATACCAAGGTTAAAATAGCAGATAGTTAAAGGGAAAATATTAGGAAAATTAAGAAAATTTTGAATTGCCAATAAGGTGTCAAATTTTGTAGCATCAGCTGCTGAAGGTTTGTTATCGGAAGGATAAAGTCGCCACAGCCCTACATATAGAAATACAAACTTGACCATATAGGATTATACAAGGCTGAGATAACTATGCAGGTAAAATGATGATTTTTAGGGCGTTTCATTTAAAATTGAAAATTTAAGGTGTTTGCCGGAAATTCTTAAAACGTGGCAATATTGCTGATCATACTTTTGGATTTGTCACGCCCATATCCTTAATTATTGCCAAGCAGGCACATTCCATAAAAGTAAAACGAAAACAAATTATTCATTTTGGAATGATACCAAGGCTGAAACCATTAAGCGGATAAAGTAAAAATATGTAGGGTGTGTCATTTCAAATTCGAAATTTGTAGAAAAATCTAGGGACGTAGCATCATTGCCTATAACACTTTTGTTTTGGACATACCTCTCGTTCCCAGCTGTTACTAATTTAGTTTCATTTATAAACGATAAATTGTTCAGGTTCTCTGTGTTAACCCTGTATTAGTTAACAAATATTGGGGTCTTTGTCTGAATCCTTGCATTTTGCTAACTTTACTCAATGTATTGATATCTGATTACATTTATTTCGGGAAATTAATCAGGCTTGCATTTACACAAAACAATAATACAAAACAGGTCAGGATTTAAATCTAAGAGGACCACCGTGTTGAGGGGTAAACCGACAATATGAAAGTGAAATTTGCTTCGCAAAAGCAATTTTTTTATATAATAAAAAGTATTCCTTAATTAAATACATTTTTCGAAGCAAAAAATGTATATAGTGCTCACCTGATTAAACTCGTTGACGCTAACGTAAACTTTCACCCCCTTGGCCCGGTCCTTAACCTTCCCGATACCCTTAACGTCCGAATTCGCCGGCAAAATAACGTGGGTACAATAGCACCCGTCTATTTCTTCTAAAGTACTATAGTAGCATATCAATTTCGAGGTACTTAGTCTCTTATTTTGTCCGCATTTTTTTCCCGATTCGACTCCAGCGGACAAACATAGTAGCGCGACGAGTACCAACGGTACTAGAGGGTAGTTAACAGTCTTCATTTCGGCCGGTGCCAATAGTACCTAGGAACTATTAAAAAAAATTGCTATATGTTTTAAAAAATCACGAGCAAAGAGTCATTTCTTATTCGCGAGTGCGCGTTCATTCACTTTCGTTAATATTATATCAGCGACGATTACGGGTGATGTGTATATTAATACTTATAATACGCGAGTCGAGTGGTACTCTGCAAGGTACTTCGGGTTGAATCACGCACTCTTACTTTCGTTCATTGACTAATTTGGAGCGTCCTTAAGAAACGAGTTGTTTGCTTTTCGGTGGATCGTCGGAAACTGGATCAGAAATGGTTCTGGTTATACCTTGTAGGTTTTCGGGATTTTCGGGGGGGTTACGTGATATCGGCAAAAGGATTTGAAAGTTGCTGGGTTTGATTTAGAGCCGACCCTCCCCCCCTCTGCCTTTTAGTAGACTATGACTGGTACCACCAAAAAAATGTTATGTTCCAGCAGTTAGACCATCGGCTAAGTATCGACGACTGATAAAGATGTATTAATTACAACCAAAATAGTTAGGGTGGAAGGTAAAGGGTTTTATGCGCCATGTTGCCAGATCTTCAAATTTTGCAAAATTGAGTGTATTAAGAAGCTATGAGTTTAGGTTTATATTTGTTGGTAGTTATTTTATATAGGTACTGACCAGTAAAGTCTGCATCACATGGGCTTTTTTTATTAATATGTTTATTCGGAATTTGACTTTGTCATCAATTTCTGCTTCGAGCTAGATATAAAATAAACAAAAAAATAATAGTCACGTGTTCGTATTATCTCTCAAATTTAATTTTTTTCCATAAAAAAAATTAAAAATTATCGAAAAAAGTTATAAGGGGAAGTTAATGATGATTTTTTGCCAATTTTTTGTAAATTGCACCACTGATTGTTGTCAAATAAGACTTAACGCAACCTACATAAAACTTCTTAGTTTTGGCAATGCTTTATTCTAGACCTTTTTTTTTAAGTAGCGCCATATTAAATGTGTGTCTTTCTACAAAATCCAAATTGGTCTATTAAAATTTGGTAACATGTGATGCAAAGTTTATTTGTTTTTGAGCCTGTATAAGGTAACATCATACAAGAAAATAGTTTAATTGAAAAAGAGTCAAATGTTTTAATAAAAAAACGTCAAAAAATTTTATCCATTTAAAGTTCCAATTTTTTAATTAATAATAATGATATTTGAATATTAAATTAAAAGCAATTCAAAAGCTTTAACTTAAATTTCTGTGTGCCTTCCATTGCGTTCAATACAAACCATTGTCATCCTTGACACATCTTTAATTGAGTTTCTGTTACTTCCGGGCTTTATGATAAAATACAGTTTTTGGAAAAAATAAAATTTGACAGATAATACGAATCACGTGACCTATTTTTTATTTTTTATTGGTTATTTTTCATCTAGCTAGATCGAAGCAGAAATTGATGTGAAAGTGAAATTTCGAAATGATCAACATTACGTAAAATCTGTAAACTTTTTGATTCAGGTAAGCACACAAGAAAAACTCACGTGGGGTTAAATCCAAAGACCCAGCCAGCCAGTATTGCTCCATATTACGCCCAATTACTTTGCCCCTAAATATTTCCAAGAGGCGTTCTTGAACCTGTCTTGTATTATGGATGGGAGTACCGTCACATAGGTACCATAAATTATGCCTTATTTCAATAGGCATATTGTCCAAAACTTCTAGGATCTCGGTGTTAAGGAAGCGTAGGTATTCTGCAGAATTTAAATTACCTCTAAAAAAATAGGGCACAACAACTTGATTATTTAAATCACCGCACCACACATTTGTTTTGAAGTACTATTGGTTCCTGCATTTTATTATAAAATTTGGATTTTCTTGAGCCCACCATCTACAATTTTGAGAGCTAACAACCCCGTTTGAAGTGAATGTGGTTCGTTGCTGAATAAAATGTGAAAAGGAAAAATACGTCTTCTTCTTTTTCCCCTGGTACCAAAAAGAAGAATCCCAAATGTATGTCGGGGTCGAAATTTCTATGGTAGGTGCACCTCATAGGGAGGGCTACCTTTGACCATATGGGGGGACCGGGGCTCTAATTTAAGGGGGGTTTTGGGGAAAACCGTTTTTTTGCCGATATCTCTGCAACGGAGCCGCGGATCAAAAATCTGACAAGCGATGACGCCGTTTCATCAGTGGAGAGGGGGATTATACTCCCTACCCCATCGCTTCCCCGTATACTCAATAATTTTTTGAAAAAATAAAAAAAAAATTGAAAAACCGTAAAAAAAATTCGGAGAATTAATAAAAGTATTATAAAACGAAATAACAACAAAAATTTTATAAAAAAAAAGTTAGAGAAACGCGGTTTTCGGCGAAAAAAAGGGAAGTTCAGCTACTAGGTCGGGGATGGCAAAAATGGGAAGAAAGAAATGTTTATGAAAAATTGTTCGGAAAGTTAATACGAGTATTAAAATCGAAATAAACAAAAAAAAGTTAATAAAAAAAATTAGAGAAACGCGGTTTTCTCGAAAAATAGAAAAAAAAATAAAAAATAAGAAAAAAGTGTCGAAACCGGAGGCAAAAGTTGAGAAAAAAAAGCTTAAAGAAAATAAAAACAAAAATAAAAACTCAATTCATTTTATCTCTTTCAGAAGTTAAGTTTCACTTCAGTCGTGTGCTTATAACATAATTCTTTTTCCTGTAAAGTTAATATTTTGAAAGGGCGATAGTGGCTGGCTAGGTGTCTCGATTTAACCCCACTTAATTTCTTCTTGTGTGGTTACCGGAATCCAAAAATTTACAGACAAATATCTTTCCGTAATGTTGATGACTTTGACATCAATTTCTGCTTCGAACTAGCTGGATGAAAAATAACCAAAAAAAAATAGAAGTCACGTGATTCGTACTGTTAATCTTCTTTTTTCAACTGTTTCACGGCCAACTTAATATTTTGGTGTATCATCGTAAGGTAAATGCTAATTAATTTATTGGAAACTGCACGTAAACAATAAACGGCTATTTTTACTTATTTTGTAACACAGCTTCAAACCAAATTTTAATAAAGAGAATTTAAATTAAATCACTGAAACTAGATAAACTTTTCGTGAATTTAAACGATTTATTTTCCGCTTAATACAAACGTTACTGATGTCACCAGGGCCGTAGATATGGGGGGGGGGGATTTAGGGAGTTTGTACCCCCTCTCCATGGATCCATAAAATGTTTGGTACGGGCGACGACCCTGCGGGACCTTTTAACTTAATTCGCTGCAAGTTTTCTACCTACCTTAACCCCCCCCCCCCCCCTCTCTGGAGAACGCCTAGCTACGACCCTGGATGTCACTGTGTACTTGTTTGTCTTAATTACTAATAATGTGTATTACTTTTAGACACAAACTACCTTTTCAAGCTAGGCTGCGTCTTATTTTTGCAACAGTGTTTGTGGTGCAATTTGTAATAAATTGGCAAAAAATCAACATTATCTTATGTAGCTAAAGTTTTGCATATGGGCTCCAAATTGCATTTAGAAAAACTTTTCCTAATACCTAACCTTTTTTGATATTTTGAAAAAAAATTGACAGATAAACGATTCATACATGTGAGTAATATTTTTTGGTTATTTTTCATCTAGATCGAAGCAGAAATTGATGCCAAAGTCAAATATCAAATAAACCCATTTAAAAAGCCCATATGACGCGGACTTTACTGGTCACACTGTACAGGGATATCCAACGAGGACTAGACAAGGCGATTTTTTGACTGTCCCTGTATTTTTATGAAAAAAACTGAAATAGCCATCTTATGTAATTTTCTCGCGCGAATACGGATATGTTCAGCAAAAAACAATTGAACATCAAATAAAAGTGCTAGGGGTCTCTTTGATATTTTTTTCAATGGAACATCCTGTATATTACTACATTTTTGGACTATCTAGAAAAATCTAAACACATTTTGTGTATAATATCTTATACCTATCTTTAGCTGTTTACCAAATATTGACAGTCAAAGTATTTTTATCATTTTTTGATATGTTATGGCTTAAGGTATTGGGATCAAAAAGTACTTTGCAAAGCGAGTCTACTTCAGTGGCGGCCAAATCGGCCAAATGAAATAAATATGTAAAAATTGGCAAAAAATATTTGGAAGGATTCCGAATATTGACTATTAAATAATCAGGTCAATACAAAGAAAATTAAAATTGTACTTTAAGTTTGGTAAAACTATATCTTGTGGGCTAAATTAAATTGGATAATTTTTTAATGCTTAATGACTTTTTATTTGCAACGGATTTTTTTATTGTTTTTGGATATGTCTAAGATATTAGAATCAAAAAGAACTTTGCTCAGCGGATCTACTTCAGTGGCGTACAGAAATTTTGAATTTACGTAATTTTTTTTTTAATTAAGAAAAAAATTAATTTGTCGACACAATGAAGCAATACTATCCTGACCGCGTGCCCCTCAATTCTGCGCATAAAGCATAAACATCACATCAACCAATCTCATCCCGACTTTAAAACGGGGTTTTCCTTTTGGTCATTGTATCAAGAAACGACTTTTCAACGGGGTTCCCCTTTTGTCAAGATGTCAAGAATTTTTAAGATTTCTTGAATCAAGACAAGACACCAACTCTCAAGAAATGGTCAAGATAAGTTTTTTTTTAGTTCTTGAAAATATTTCAAGACAAGACAAGAAATTGATTGTCAAGACAAGATTTCTTGTCTTGCCGATCCCTAATTGTGAGAAACAGGTCGTCTGGCAGTCAGAAGGCAAATTCGGATATTTTGTCTTGCGTCTTACTTTTCTGGAATATCCTTCAGTCTTTATCATGTAAAAATAGCAATCGTCAACATGATTGGTAGGTTGTCGACATACTGCAAAAGGCATATTTTTTCTCTTCCCTTTTATCCACTGCACCAAAAACACGTTACTGCGGGCACATCACCTAATATGGGGGGCCCTCTGCTTGTCTTGATCTCCGATTAAAACATAAAAATACATGAAATAGGCTTTTTTAACATTTTCAGAAAATGGTCTGACTTGTGACTTCACCATATTAGTTTCCGACAAATATGAAAAAACTTTCAAGAATTTTGCAACTGCAAGGCGATTGACGTGATATTTTCCTCGTTTAAGTTTACTGTTATTAACAATCCATTCTATGTTATCTTTCCGTTTTTAAATGCACCCCTTTTAAATGAACCCCCATAAAATTTACTGCCTGCCAATATAAAAGGGTCTAATGAGCATATTGAGGAATGGTACCTATTAGGGCTTTATGAATATTTTCTCTATTACTAGAAACGTAATGGCATTGTAAAAACTGTACATACTAGAAAAATGGTGTTGACCAGTGATCGAAAGCTATTAATTCGCAAATTAAATAATGAGTTTGCGTTGCTTTAATATTATTAATTTCCCAAAAATGCCACTTCTGTAAAGATAGCTGGTTAACTAACTTCCTGAATAACAACATATGGAAACCAAAAAAATTGTTTTATCATTAACTCCACGGACATAATTAGAAACATTTTAACAAATATTTATCTTACTATGGTTTTTTTGTGGAAACATATTATAAAAATCATATAAAAACTTTTACAAAATTTTTTTGGTATAAATAATACTTGTTTACCATCATTTAACTTCAACGTCGTGTTGCTTAAAGAAAAAAAATATTTTTTTCTACTTGCGTGCGGAAAAGTTCACTTTTCCGCACTCAATTTAGTTTAGAAAGTGACACTTTTCCGCACTAGTGCGGAAAAGTAAAAATATCAAAAAAAGTATACAAATTTGTCACACAGTAACTTCTATATTGATAATACCAAATTTAGGGGAACGCCTCATGTTCGTTATAACAAAGCGGAAAACTAATAATTATAATTATAAAAGAATTATTATACAAAAGAAATATACCTACAAATTTGGGACACCCAGTATCATAAATATCAATAACTGCTATTAATAATAACATAACAATTAGTAGGCCACGTCAGTGTCAGTTGTAACAATTAGCGTATAATATGCCAAATTTTGCCTTTATTGCCCTGCCAACTTACTGTCAACAATTCGAATAAATTAAAAACGGCAACTTAAAGCAAGACGCGTTTATGATATTGTGAACAAAAAAAACTAATAGCATCAGCGATCAACTTACAGAATGCATCAAATTGCCAATTTACTATTAATATTAATCATAAGTAGTAG
>MU184165.1:70144-80585 GCA_016904865.1 Pissodes strobi | reverse complement strand
GTTGCGCCCCGGGAGCAAGCGGAGAATCATGCGCGAAGTAAAATATTTGAGAATATATTGTGAACTACTAAGAATATTTAAACTACTAATTAATTATTACTCTGCCCTAAGTTTGTCTGTTCATACAAGAGAAGAACTAATACTAGGAATAAACGAAGGATTTCAAAGAATTAAAGAAAATCGCCATGTTTGTAACAGAGTGTGGGAATCCTTACGTCGTAGGCTATATGCCTGCAATGAAGCTCATGGTGGTCATTTTCATCATTTTCTTTAGTGTTAGTTTATTTAGAAATAAGTTTATTGTTTATTAAAGGGTTCAAAAAATAATTGTTCATAAAAATAGGTTTTGTCAATTTTCTCCAAAACGGCTTGATTTATCCAAAAATAATAAGAGGTAGTTTTTACTTAGTTGGAAGAAAATTCATCAAACCATTAACCATTGGCATCAGACATTTTTTGACAATAATATTAATAGATATGCCCAAATGTACGCTTCTGTTGGGAAAAATCAATTTAGTTTGGGTTACTTGGGATAATTCAATCAGCATCTCAACCAAATTATGTTTCAACCAAATATCTCGAATGCGGTTTTTATTTTTAAGAATTTTTTAACACCATGTATAGGTATCTCCGATTTTGTAAATTTTAATTTTTCACTACAGACTGGGTGCCCTATAGAGTAGTTTAAGCTAAAAAATATTTGAGTTGGAAAAAGCATCTAATGACTGACTTTTGAGGTTAAATTTGTCTAGAACCATGAATTTACATTACTATTTGCCTGGGGGGAGCCAAACGTTGCGCATTTTGGTGTTTGTATGAAATATTTGACGAATATATACCTAGGTATAATATATTTGAGTTGGGCATAGGCACTTCATTTAGCAAATTTTTTTTATTCTACTAATATTTCACTCTACTCGTGAACCTCCGCTCGCTCCGGTGCAGTGGCGTAGCTACCGGGTGGGCCTGGGGGGGCAAGGCCCCACGGCGCCGAGAGAAATTAGGCGCCGCTCCATTCATAAATATGCTAATGCTACCAATGCTCATGCATGTACTTAACTGAGTTTTTAAATTAATTAAATTATAATACAATCAAAGATCAAAGACCAAAATATGTACTAAACTTTTTATCCAACCAATATATTTTGTGTCTCGGTATTTATTATTTATTATACGTGGAATGGAAAATACATATTGCGGCGCACGCAAATTTGTAAAAACGTGGTGTAAGGTTACATTGGTTGCGAATACGTGCGATTTTTTAGTCGCGCGCGGGCGTACGACATCGCAAATAAAAACAACAATGGATACGTTAGTTTGATGTCATCGTGCGCGCGCTTGCGACTGCCGGATAAAAACAAACTGGTTTGTTTTTAAGCGGGTTCGTACGATCGTTTAGGGTGGGTTGAGGTAATTTCTGTTTTAAAAATGGTTGCAGGAAAGTTAATTTTATGTGTTCAGACCAAGAAACTACTATGGGATCAAAAATCCAAAGATTACCATAACAGAATAATTGTGAGAAACTTATAGGAAGAAGTGGCGAGAGAAATAGGAAAACTTTTACGGTTACTCCGTTATATTTTTGAAAGGGGTAACATATTCACTATCTTCATCTATTTTGAAATATATATTATTAACCCAATATTGCCTTGGGTTATTTAAAATAGTATATTATTTTATATGGAGGAAAAGTGATACTTTTCATGGCGCGCTCGTGTTTAACAGCCGAACGGAGTGAGGCTGGTAATAGAGAGCAAGCCATGAAAAGTAACTTTTCCTCCAAATAAAATATGCTGTTTTTTCTTCAAATGTCGACAAATTAATGCAAAAACATCTCTTTTTAATAGTAATAATAATTATTATTATTAAAGATAAGTGGGTTCGCAAGGCGGCTTAGACCGGTGTCGATGTCGGTGAATAGGCACAGGTTGTTGCTATAGTAATGTAACATAAAGCTGTCAGAGGACACTGTCAACAATAATTATTTTTTTAAAATTGCATCTCCGATTGCGTTTTAATTCCGTATTGATAAGCAGTTATTGAGAAAGTTCGATTAAATAATAACCAATTTGGTCCTAAATTATTGATTTTTAGAAATGCAGTGCACAAATTGAGTGATAAATTCAAATTTTAGTTTAATAAATCTCGAGTTGGCGCTTATTTTGTTGTTTGTTTGTATCTATGTTGCTATGACAACACTTTTACCTCCGCCGGCGGAAAAGTGAAAAGTAAAGCTCCGGCGGAGGAAAAACGAAACTTCACGGCCGCCTACACAGTCGAGTAATGACGGATTTACTGACGTTTGAAGAAAATAATATATTGTAAACAAGAATTTTCGAGAAAATATCAATCTCGCAATGCATCGTCAATTTTTTAAATTCCAACTAAATTATCGCAGGCTCAAATTCGGAGTACTGTAACAACGTGCGCTTGCGCTCAAATCGTATGCGCGCGGGCGACTAAAAAATCTCACGCATCCGCATCCAATGTAACCTTACACTAAGTCTGGTTACATTGGATACAGATGCGTGCGATTTTTTTGTGGCGCGGATGCGTGCGATTTCTTTGTCGCGTGCGTGCGTACGACATAGCAAATTAAAACAAACATATTACTTGAAATACAGGCGGCTACAATGGATACGTGTTAGTCTGATGTCATCGTGCGTGCGCTTGCGACTGTCGGATGAAAACAAACTGGTTTGTTTTTAAGAGTGATCTTACGATCTTTTAGGTTCCGTTGAGGACGTAGAAAAGTTAATTTTAAGTATTCAGACCAAGAAACCACTATGGCATCCAAAATCCAAAGATTATCATAACATAATAATGGTTTCTTTGAAAAGGGTAACATATTCACCATCTTCGTCTCTGTTCAAATATATATTATTAACCCAATATCGCGTTGGTTTATTTAAAATAATATATTTTAAACAAGCATTTTCGAGAAAATATAAATCGCGCAATGCTTCGTCCATTTTTTAAATCCCGACTAAATTACCGCACGCTCAAATTCCGAATACTGTAACCACGCGCGCTTGCGATCATTACGCGCGCGGGCGACTAAAAAATCGCACGCATCCACATCCAATATAACTTACACTAGGCGGCATGCTACTTCAAAGACAAAAATTCCGATGATCTCGGTCGTAAAAAGTATGTGATTTTCAGAGTTTCGTACATATTATGATTGACTTGACTGTTTTAAATCGTTTGGCGGCATTTTTTTGTTTTATTTTTAGAAGAAAGAATGGGTAGTTCTATGGTAATAGGATAAGATTGCAATTTAATTTTGCTTGGTGAATCAAGTAAAGTGCTTGAATAGGGAAAATTAAAGAAACATTAAATTTACGTTACGACCTAGACATAGGTTTGTTTTAAGCGCCAGCGGATAGGTTTGCCCCCCGGCGCCGACATTTCTAGCTACGCCACTGCTCCGGTGGCACAAACAACGAGCACTAACCTAAACTAACCCAAAACAAAGCACTTCCTTTATTAATTTTCATTTGTTTAGGTTAGTTTATGTTGGTTGCGCCTCGGGAGCAAGCGGAGAATCATGCGCGAAGTAAAATATTTGAGAATATATTGTGAACTACTAAGAATATTTAAACTACTAATTAATTATTACTCTGCCCTAAGTTTGAACTTAATTTTTTTACCTAGAGGTCGTGGCGAACGTTGGGCACCAACGCTAGCAGGGTGACGAAATATATAAATTACTAAAAACAATTAAGCTACTAATTAATTATTGCTCTGTCCCCCGGTTGAACTTGATCTTTGAAAATATTATGTAAACATTCAACATAAATTATAAACAACGCTAGCGAACAGCACAGGCAATTATGAACCTTAAAGTTACAACGATTAGCAGATTTTATGAAATAGTCAAGCCACGTGGATCAGCAGTCCACAGGGACGTGGTAGCTGATTCTACCGATATCCTAATCTTCAAACCCAACTCAAGACGTGCAGCTCACAGGAGCGTATTTCTTGGGGAATACCTGCCTAAAAAGTGCTAAAGTCGAATATACGATAGATCTTTCACGTCTAAGTCAAGTTATTTTTAAAGGTAAATAGTTGCAGTGTCTTAAAGTGCTAAGGGAAATTAAGATGAACTAAGAACCTTAAAAAATTATCTCATGAAATAACCAAACCTAATCATAAATTAAAACACAACACCGTTTTTAAAGAACTTTATTATACCAGAGGGACCAAGATCTATAAACAATTCAAAGCATACCTCAATCGAAAGGACCTGCGTGTTCTAGTAATCGGATATAGTGACGTCGATATTGGTTTACCGACGTGCCTTCTTCATTATTTCTTCTCACCTGACGCAGATCGATCCATAATCTGAGCGATATAACCTACACGCTATCCAAGGCGTGGCGTCAAAAAGGTATATCGGGTGATTCTTCGTATTTAAAATTACATATTTCAAAAATTAATCATTTTTTCGGAAAATGGTGATCATTTTCAAGTTCAGCAGGCACAAAAGAAGCAATAAGATCAATTTCTGAGTCGATTTCGCCTTACCTTCCTACAAAGAAAATCGAAACCGTTACCATGAAAAAAAAACTTTGCACGATGCGGGTCGTAGGTAGAACATTACCGAGAAACCTTAAGTAACTGGAGTGATATATTATTGCCTTGTGAAGGATTATTGCCTTGTGAAGGAAGAGTTCTTTCCAAAAACAAAATAAAAAACCTAGAACCTCATTTAAAAAGTTTAGTTAATAGTTATAAATCAAAATTCAAAAAACTTAATGATGCCAAAAGCAGGCAGTTTAAAATTTATTTAAAGGGCTGTTTTCTTCCTAGATATACACGGTGTTCCATATAAGAATGCACAGGATCTCGCAAACCAGAAGGTATACAAAGATGATTAAATTACAGAAAAGTTGCGCGTTGCTGAACCCCACAACGTCATGCTTCGAAACCTAAAAAAATCCGATTACTTCCGAAGATATTTGAGAAAACCCGAATTTTCTCGATTTCGTTTTTGTTTTTCGAACTTTATTTGAAAAGATATGACAATGCAAATTTCACATACCCATTGCCACTTTTCCTGCTATTCAAGTTGATGTTATCAGATTTTTAATTTGACGTTTGTTTCCTAGCAACCATCATCAACTTAATCCCAAAAAAACCTAATTTCAATCCTAAATCCAACATATTACTCTTATATTTATCCGACGTTTCGGATAAAAAAACATCATCAATGCTATTTGATGATGATTTAGGTAGGAACGAAACATCGGATCAAAAATCTAATTACGTCATCATGTATAAGAGGCAAACTGGCATAGGAATGAGAATTTAATTTTGATAAATTTTCTTTATTATGGCCTGAAAAAAAAATTAATTGTAATCTACGAATTCTTGAAATTTAAAACATAATTAATTTTTTTCAGATTTTAATAAAGAGGATAGATCACAATAAAATTGACGCTCATATGCCAATTTTTGTCCTCTACCTAATGAAGTAATTAGATTTTTGATCCCACGTTTCGTTCCTTCGTAATCATCATGCATCAAATAACATTGATGATGATTTTTTTCAGCCGAAACGTCGGATAAATGTAAGATGCGGTATGTCGTTGGATTTAGGATTGAAATTAGAGTTTTTAGGAACAAAACAAATTTTTTCGACTATTTGAAAAAAAGGGTTGATGATGGTTGCTAAGAAACGAAACGTCAGATTGAAATTCTAATAACATCAACTTGAAGAGCAAGAAAAGGAACAATGGGAGTGTGGAACTTGCATTGTCATATCTTTTCGCATAAAGTCAGAAAAAAATAGAAACGAAATCAGGAAAATTCGGGTTTTTCCAAATATCTTCGGAAGTAATCGGATTTTTTTAGATTTGGAAACATGACGCTACAGGATTCAGCAAGGCGCACCTTTTCTATAATTTAATCATTTTACCAAGTTCCCTGTAATGTGCATTCTTATATGGGACACCGTGTATTTGAGGCTAAAGGCGCTTTGACCACGCTGCAAAGGCGTTTAAAAAGGTATTATTCCAACATTCGATTTCATCTTGCTCTTGAAAGTCAAACGCAAGGGTGCCTTAGATACAGTGTGGCCTAGAGACCCGGCGCGTATTCTTAATCCGCCTCTGCGGATGATGCAAAAATCAGCCTTGAATATGATTTCTTTCCGATCGAAAATTCCACGATCTTCCTTTGTAGTATCGACTACTTGCTCATATTTAATTCATCCGAAGAATTTGCACCTCCTTCGCGGGATTCTATTGTCCGTTGCCGCCCACTCTTGCACATTTTTTACTACCGTGATACACCCGAAAATATGCATGAAATTCGTGCGAATATTTGCAAATGATTTCCAGAACACTGAACACTCTTCAGTTTATATTATTCTTAGAGGATTCTGTTAAATTGTCTTTTGAAACTTACGCATGTAAGTTCAATTACTTATTATCGGCGATTGCCTCCCAACCAACCGGACCTAACACCATTCGACTCTTGCCCAATACATATCGACGTGATTTAAATCGAAAATGGGGGAAACGGGCTAATAAAATATTGAAAATTATTATTATCGACATAATTGGGAGATCTAAGCAGACACGTTACGTAACGCGGATTTTACTAAATTATCTTGATCTAGTTTCCTTCTTGAACACTTTCTTGTTAGTTAAACAAGCGGAATGGCTCGTTACGAAAAAAAAACGTAGGCGGATACACCTTTCGCAGATTTTATTGATATATAAAATACGATTTAGATTAAGGTTTGGTGATAAATGGCCGAGCGAAATATTGGCGAAATGTTATGCAATTCAGTGATTTAATTATTACTCTAAATAATCGGCACACAAAAATAAATGAGTCGAGTCACGAATGTAGGGATTAGGCAAATTTTTGTTTATTTTGCCTGGGGTTTTTTTAAGTCAGCGTTAATATCGTTTTTGGGCGTAATACACCTCTTCTAGTGCTTTTCTGAATCATGATTATTCGAAGGTCTGCATCCGTTTTGTTTTTTTTGCGAAATTCTTGTGATAATCTTAAAATCCATAGTCGCAAAAAAAAAATCAATTATTTGTTCTTAATCTACGCCATCGAATTAGGTAGTAACCCCATTTTCATTAATATCAAGGAAGGTACGTACCGACTCCGAAAATCCGCGGCGCCCCAGATGTGTAAGCAATATTCTAAGCACAGTCTTTATAGCGCTTTATAGAGCAAGAGCAACTGCTGCGGTGTATACAGTTTTGTGTTGCAAAATAGCGCACCAAGCTTCTGCGAGGCCGATTTTGCGATGTTAGCAACGTGGTCATGCCGGGACATATTGCTGTTGACCGAGACATCCAGTAGTCCGAATTGTGAGGATGAAGGAATGGTCGATCCTGCCATAATGATACCAGAGCCCACCGTATTGGCTTTCTTGGTTGCCGTGGCTGCTTGGGGTTTTGCTAGATTGAACTGGACCAAATTTATGTCGCCCCAAGTTCGAGCTTTCTCGTCGCTGGTAAAGTTTTTTCTGATCTAAATTGGGAGACAAGAGTACTGTCAACTGCAAAACTGTAAACAGGATTATTGGTTTGGGTCAGCAGGTCATTAATATAGATAAGGAATAGAGTTGGTGAAAGTATTGCCCCTTGAGGCACACGCCCGCGTTAATGGTGAATGTGTCTGAGATGTGTCCATCAACTGCAACGTGCAGAGATCGGTTCTTAAGGAAACTGGCAAGCCAGCTGCCGAGAGAGACTGGCAGTCCGAAGGACGGCAATTTGTTGAGCAATCCGTCATGCCAAACTCTGTAGAATGCCTTCGAAATATCCAATGCAATCGCTCGAGACTCTTCGTAGTTCTCAACTGCCCTACTCCATATGAGTGACATAGGCCAATATATCTCCTATCGGTCTCTCTGCGAAAGCTGTATTGATTCTTACCCTGGAATTGATTGCCTTTGGCTCCACAAATGATTAAATTTGGTTTGAATTGTTATAGAGCCACTTCGGCCCAGGCTCAAGGATGTAAACTGCACAAGTGCAAGTTTAGTGACCCTAATGAAATGTGTACCTATATTTCGTCGATTCGATATCGAGGCGGATATCGTTTTCAAGAAAGGCAAAAAACTAAAAATGAAAATGGTTAGCAAATACAATAAAACAGTAAAAAGCTCTTTCAGATTGTCAGGCTTTGAATTGACTTTGACAAGATGACAATTATAATGCCATATTCAATTACTGGTTAACTGGTATTTAGTTTGATAATGAGGTGTTATTTGGTAAATTAATTTGTTTTTGAAGTTTTATATATCTATAATTTGGTGTTATTCGGTTATGAAGAATTTAATGATTTTTGTTGAAAGGATTAGTTAATTTTTAAGTGTCCCTTATCAACTTCAGTTTTTAGCAAAGGCAACCATGTGCTATTAAAACTTACAGAAGTTGAAGCAACACATTCATCTTTATTTAATAAAATTAAAGCACTTTCTTTAATTTTACGTTTTTTAGAAGATGGCTCCTTTGCCAAAATACTAGAAGCGTTCCATTGTATTCTGTGACTGTTATCAAATGCATGTTGACAAATGTGTGATTTGTGGAATTGTGCATTTCTAATATAAGTTTGGTGTTCTTTTATACGTTTTCATAATGGTCTACAGGTTTCACCTATATAAAATTTATTACATTCACATGGTATTTTATAGATAACATTTTTACTATTTTCATTTTCATTAAGTGGTTTTGTTTTTGTTAGTTTAGATCTAAGGGTGTTTTCTGTTTTGAAAATTGTATGAATGTTAAATTTATTACCTATTCGTTTTATTTTGTCTGATAAACCAGGAATATAAGGAATAAAGAGGTTCGTAATAGGTCTATTTTGATTTTGTCTGATATTTGGTTGTTCAAATTCTATAAAGCATTTTTGAATGAAATCAATAGGATAGTTATTATTAATCAAAACATTACTCAAAAATTCTTTTTCTGTGTTGAAATTTTGATTATTACAAATTATTTTCATTCGATCATATAGACTTTTTACGACCCCCTTTCTAGTTCTCGACGTAATAGTTGCTGATTGACTACATGTTCCACGACTTTGGAGATTATTGAAAGCAAGGCAATTGGGCAATAGTTTGAGGGCATGGTTTTCTTGAAATTTTGAAACAAGTTGCACCCGAGCGCCTTTCCAAGAAGATGGGTATATCCCTTTTCGGTAAGAGAGAGAAAAAAGTCTGGAATAAACGGGTGTAAGTTGGTTGGCGCAGTTCTTTAACACGATAGCATGCAGGTATTCCTTCCAGTCCTGATGCCTTTTGCGTATCTACTTCTTTAAGGATTTTACAAATATCACGGTGATGAAACTTTACTTCTGCTATGGTAGTGTTCATGTTCGATATGGTGGGGAGAGCCTTGCCTTTGGGGACGTCTAAGGTAGAGTACGGTGAAAACATTTTGGCGAGCATGTTTGCTTTTTCCTTGGGTGTAGTCGCCGTGATGCCACGTTCGTCTGTCAAACGGTGGGAGAGAAATTTTTGTAAAGTTATTACTTACTGCCTTTGCTACCGACCAGAAATTCCTGGAGCCACTGGGGCCTTGCAAAAGTTTATTCCTGATCCTTTGATTATGCTTTATGCTTGTCCTTAGTTTCGTCGATTACACGTTTGCATTCGTTTCTCGCTTCGACAGAATAATTGCGATTTTCAGTACTTGTAGGCTTGCTCTTTCCTACCTACAGCTCTTTCACATCTTCTGTCGAACCAGGGCTTTCCTTTTGGTGGTAACTTGATGAAATTTGGGATGTATGCTTCCATTCCTGAGGAGGTTACTTGCGTAACCTCCTCGCAGCAGACTGACAGGTCATCAGTCACAAAGCAGACGTCGAGCCAAGGACAATCTAGGTAGAGCTCCTTTAGATCGTCCCAGTTTGCAGAATTCAAATGCCAGATTTTGCGAGTCAATGGTGGATCCTTCGGTAGAAGTGGCAATTCACAAACCGTTGTAAAAAGTTTGTGGTCGAAAGTACCTAGTGGCGCGGACCAACTGTAATTGTATACTGGTCAGGATTGGTGGTTAGAAAAAGATCTAGGAGGGCGGCGAATTATTCGCCTTTCTCTGAGATTCGAGTTGGTTCGTCTACAATTTGTGTAAGCCCGCAGCTGATGGCAAATGCTTCAGCTTCTCTACCTTCGTTGTCGGTCCTGTCGTGATGTTTGAGCCAGTTAGTGTTGTGGGCATTGAAGTCTCCCAGAATGATTATTTCTGAATTGGAGTGATCGACCTGTACTAAGTCAAAAGTGGTAGCTAGTGTTGTTAAAAAGCATTGGTAGGCTCTATCGCTCGGGGGGCGATAGAGACAGCATATAAACTTTGTTAATCCCTTGGCGGTGAACTTGAGCCACATGACATCAAGGTTGTTCGGTTCAAGTGTTTCCTCGCTGTGAAATGAAAGGTCGCTTCGGACAAAAAGGCATATT
>MU184165.1:25425-40144 GCA_016904865.1 Pissodes strobi | reverse complement strand
GTCATCACCAACACAAACAGTAAACATTGAACAGGCTTGAGCAAATAAAAATGATTTGATTCAAATAAACGAAATTATTTCGTACAAACGCCCAAAACTTTGGTTTAAATAACCGACCTATTTAAATTAAAACACAAAGTTTTTGAAACAAATATACCTCAGATTTCAATCAAAACACAAAGGTTTTAGAACATATAAATGTTATATTTGTTCCAAAAGCTTTGTGTTTTAATTTAATTAGGCCGGGTATTTAAACCAATGTTTTGGGTATTTGTACGAAATAATTTCTCGTATTTGAATCAAAATAATGATATTTGTTTTAAAGTTATTTTTGTTTGATGTGAACAACGATTATAAAATCATATTGTTTGTTTGCAATAAATATTTATTTCGAACAAAGAAAATTTTAAAAATAAATCAAATAAATATTATTATTTATTCAAACAAATATTTGTTTGGCCAGTAGCAAACAAATATTTGCTTGAATAAACTCCATTTTTATTTAGATCAAAAATATTTATTTTTTTCAGTGTAGATATTTCGGGCGAAAATCAAACAATTTGAAGTTCATTAATAAATATGAAGAGAAAGAAACACGGTCATTTTCATATTTTATATATGTAATTTGTTACTAAAAGATCACACAAAATGTTTCATTTATTTTCGGATGTATCCCAAAATATTCTAGGAGTTATGTGAAGTATAAAATTTATAAACAAAATACTAAATGTAAACAAACGATTTCGGTGAAAAACGAGTTGCTGTAACATTTAAGTAAGTGTTACATAATAGGTGTATAAGTGTATAAGACCGTCTTTAAAGCACACACGACATATTTTAAAACACGACGCGCAGCGAAGTGTTTTGTAAGTCGCAAGGGCTTTAAAGGCCTCTTATACACGTATATCATACGCTATTTTTTATTACAAATGCATCATAATCTCAAAAATGTTTTAAATATTAAACTTAAGGGATATATTGACGAATATATTAATCTGTCACATTTGACATGATCAAATGTTTCTATAGCAACCTTTAAAAAAGTAGGCGCATCATAAACATCATTTTAAGCACGCGGCAGCGTGCGATAATCATTGTTTATGATGCATGCGTAATAAAATAGTTATTTGTGTATTTAGAGCGCAAAGTAATGGATTGCCGCTTGAGAAAGAATATTAATGCGCGACGCGTAGCGGAGCGCAGTAATCTTTCGAAAACGGCAATCTTACTTTGCGGTCGAAAAACACACAGAACTTTTTCTACAGCCGTATTTTTAAAAAATAAATCCACATTTTTCTCTATACTTATTATGAAATTTGCGAATGACTGTCAGTTTTGACATATTATGTTCGGGCTTCGGGCATATTTAGAACAGGATTGTCAGCAACAAACTGTAACAAACGCACGACTGTCATTTATTTATCTTCGGTTTCCATGACCATTCAGCACACTAGACGGAAAAAGTGAGAATTTCCTTTTCCATGTTCGCGCTAGAGCGCAAAATAAGGATCCACGGCATTAGTCGATTTTGCGATTTCATTTGAATTTAGTATTTAGTTATTTTGCGCGCGGCTGTAGAAAATAGTTATTTGTGTATTTAGAGCGCAAAGTAACATATTGCCGCTTGAGAAAGAATGTTACTGCGCGACGCGTAGCGGAGCGCAGTAATCTTTCGAAAACGGCAATCTTACTTTGCGCTCGAAAAACACACAGAACTTTTTCTACAGCCGCATTTTTTAAAATTAAATCCACATCTTTTTCTATACTTATTCTGAAATTTGCAAATGACTGTCAATTTGGACATATTATATTCGGGCTTCGGGCATATTTAGAACTGGATTGCCAGCAACAAACTGTAACAAACGCACGACTGTCATTTATTTCTCTTCGGTTTCCATGACCATTCATAGCACACTCGACGGAAAAAGTGAGATTTTTCTTTTCCATGTTCGCGCTAGAGCGCAAAATAAGGATCCACGGCATTCGTCGATTTTGCAATTTCATTTGAATTTAGCAATTAGTTATTTTGCGCGCGGCTGTAGAAAAAATATATTTTGGTGCGCCTACTTTTTTAAAGGTTGCTATAGAAACATTTGATCTACCCTTTTTACCTACACTGCCCTTGCGACTTACAAAACACTCCGCTGCGCGTCGTGTTTTGAAATTTGTCGCGCGTGCTTTAAAGGCCCTCTTATACACTTATATCATAATATACTATTATTCACGAATGATAATCAAAAGTACACAAACATCGTAAGGTAAATTAAACATCTGACGAGAATCTACTTAATTGTGACTCAACTGAAAGGGGTTTGTGAATCGTAAGCAGTATTTGTTGTGGGTGGCTACTGACGATGACGGTGGAGAAAGAAGTAGTGCGGAAATAGAAAATGACGATTCATGAGGTGACTATTCATACTGGAACTATTAAAAATGTGGTGATTGATATTGCCGTTGTGACTGATACTGCTACGGAAGTTGATACAGTTGTGACTGTTGATATTGCTGCTGCTGTTGTGCAGTATGTTGCACCATTTTCAGCACTTGTATTCTGGGCAAATCCGCAACAATACCATGTTAATAATACCTAGTCCTAGTATGCTATTTAACAATAGTTAAATTTATTATGCCTTGCTTTAGTAAATCGTCCTAAAGTATTTGTCTGACAATAGCCTAGTAATGAGTCAGAAGAGTTGAAAATGCAGAATGTAGAATTAAGAAACTCCGTTATCGTTACGGTAAATGTGCGTAAACTCGTTAAATTTTTCGGTCCAGTTGCGATCGATCGGAATTTTGGGCATGGTCCCCGCATAGTGGATCCGACCCGACCTTACTTAATACGTTATGCAACAAGCCGGTCTCGACGTTACGGCGCGTATCATTTCACTTTTTATCGTGGTACTTATATTTTTCGATGTGCGTGGGTTTATTATCGGTCGAACTAACCTGTTCTTTATTTCCCCAAGTAACGTCTGCAAAATGACCTACTGACTGACTGATTTAGCGATATCGACTTGGTTTTAAAGCCTTAAAATTTTATGTTCTCAAATTAAATCGAAAATCGACCCATATTATTTAAATTAGAAGCGCGCTGCGAATATTAACTGTCTGGCGTAGGATGTTTGAAAAGCGTATGCATGTAACAGATGCACAAGATCGATTGAAAATGAAAAAGTGGTTGTAATCAATCGGCCGAATCTAATCCAGTTTTATTCGTCATATATGATACTAAGAATATTTCAATCTATTACCTATCCATGTCACCAATGTCGATACCTCCAAGCATGACTGGATATTTCCAATTATCTCATTAAGTTCTCCAAACTGTTAATAAAGGCAGCGGGGCGGCGCGGCGCGGCGGCAAAAGAAACATTAACACCAGAGCAAAAACTATACATTACCATTCCGTTCCAAAACAATGCTAATAATAATATCGATATTTAAGAGGTTCCAAATTTTTAGAGCCGCTCAAATTAGGATCAAAAATATCATTAAAAAATCATATTTACAAACTTTTTGCTGTTTTTAAAGTACGCAGTACACAAAATATCTATACAGTCATAGATAGTATTTTTACTGTTCAAAAATTTTTCTAGAGCCGCTCAAAATTGCGTCAATAATATCATTTCAAAAAATCATATTTTATAAATTTTTCATTTTCATTGTCAAATTTACGAAAGCGTAGAGCTGCCATGCCATCATTGAAAATTGTCGCTTTTTCTGTCAATTTACACTTTTTCTGTCAATATACACTTTTACTGTCAATTTACACTTTTTCTGTCAATTGACACTTTTTCTGTCAATTGACACTTTTTCTGTCAATTTACACTTTTTCTGTCTATTTAAGATTTTCTACCATTCGCGTCTAGGCACACCAATTTTGAGGCTTCTCGCATGCGTACGTGCTAATTCATATAGGTATTTTTTGAAAATTGTTTTATTCTTGACTTTGGGCATGCCTTGGGCTAGTCTTGTTGGGTTGCGCCCCCGGAGCGAGCGAAGTGGATGGAAGGCCATGCTTGAAGTGATATATTAGAACGATCACTTCGCTGCTGCCAAACGCGCAGGTCCGAAAAGTGAAAATTGCCTGGGCGTTTGGCAGCAGTGCAGCTTTATCGTTCTAATATATCAATTTACGAATGGCCCTCCGTTCGCTTCGCTCGCTCCGTGGGCGCAACCCAACAAGACTAACCCAAACTTTACTAGCCCAAGGCATACCCAAAATCAAGAACAAAGCAACTTTGAAAAATATATGAATTAGCACGTACGCATGCGAAAATCTTAAATTGACAGAAAAAGTGTAAATTGTCAGAAAAAGTTTAAATTGACAGAAAAAGTGTAAATTGACAAAAAAAGTGTCAATAGACAGAAAAAGTGAAATTGACAGAAAAAGTGTCAATTGACAGATAAAGTGTAAATTGACAGAAAAAGTGTCAATTGACAGAGAAAGTGCAAATTGACAGGAAAAGTGTCAATTGACAGAAAAAGTGGAAATTGACAGAAAAAGTGTATATTGACAGAAAAAATGTAAATTGTCAGGAAAAGTGTCAATTTTTCTGAAAATATTTTTCAATGTTGGCATAGCAGCTCTACGCTTTCGTACTAATTGGATACATCCAAAAAAAAAAAGAAAATAGCTGTAGAAATCATTCCTTTCACCCAAGAATATTTTTGGGCAAGATTTCCAGCAAAAATAAGATTAAATTCGCTTCCCGCATGTATCGGAAATAATTAAATTGTCTTCGGATAGTCCGGTTTTTATAGTTCAGTCAAATGGTAGGAGAGACCGGGGATAGTTGGCACACATTTCAAAATTCATTTTTTATTTAGCACTTCAGACGATTGATCTGAATTACAAAATATGCAGAACAGATTTGCATATTTTCCCTAAATTTTGGAGTATTTAAAGTGTCTATATTAAAAAAAGTTAAATAGTTACAGTTTTTTAAAAACATCAGTGTAAGTGTGCCAACATACCCCAGTTTGAGGGTAGGTTGAAACACTAATTGGGGTTAGTTGGCATGTGTAAGTTATATAGACAGAAACAATTTTTTTTCATTTGCCATTTATTACCTTCTAAAAGAATATGAAATAAAATAGAATAAAAAAAAAACGTCAAAAAGCTAAAACAGAAAGTAGTATAAAGTTTACAGTTATTTAAACATCAAAAGTTAATAGTCAGAATCATCCGAGTCATAATTTGAACATATGTATATGTCAACATGCCCCGGAAGCCATGTGCCAACTTGCCCCGACACAGGTTTTAGAACAACACATATTTTTCTCAAAAAACAAACAATAATTTATAAACTTTGCCTAGTATAGTATGTCAACTAGACACGTAACAACAAATTGCGATAAAAAATCAAGTTAAAAATGATATATTAAACAAATTATTCATAAATTATTACTAAGGGGACAAAAACTTACTTACCGGTCTTGAAAAAAACAAATACAACTAACAGATCTTCAACGAGTGACTTTCGGCGCGCGACGTTTTATATGGTTGCCGAGAATTGTCGATTTTATATTTTATTGATATTTGCGTTTAAACATGCCCACCAATCGCAGATAAGCAAGCAATTTTTGGAAAATAGCAGTTGATACAATTCTAGGTGGTGATTTCGAAACTGTTAAATTCTGCAGGAAAGACAGGGTTTTGCCACTTGCAACGACGAAAAATGCAATAAGTGATCAATCCTGCGACCATTTTTCAACCGATCACAATTATTGCTAAGGAATCTGATGAAGAACTTGAAGAGTACTTGAAATCCGATGCCTCTTTTTGACGACTATGGTATGAGAAAAGGAACCAATTCTGCTTTATACAAAGCATTCAGACCAACTGAACAGGCAAATCTGCAAGCGTGTGCGTCATAGATGGAGGACACTTGCTGCACAGTGTCGTGTAAACCAGGGGTCAATCATTTTCATCAATTTGTGAAAGTGATGTTGCATTTGTTAAGTTCAAGTACAACGGCAGTGATGTATCCGTCTTCAATGGTTACCCTCAAGATAGTAATACATATGCTGAGCGAGCAAGAAGATCACGCGAACAGATGTTAGTAGGAACGAAAATTCCTAGGCAATATGAAAAACAAAATCCGTCTTATTTCAATGTTGAAGGACAACTTTGCAGCACCTGGCATTCACACAAAGCAGACACAAGAGGATCCGAAGGGATCTCGCACAACAGCATAGCTCTGTAATTATTGTGAGTGAAGATGTAGATTTGCTGGTGATAATGATTGGTCATTGTCGGGGTGTACATTCAAATATATAATTTCTAAAGCCGGGTAAAGGCGCAGTTTCGAAACTAATTTTTTCTCCTGACTGCCAACCAGACCAATCCATCATCAGTGACAACATATTGTTTTTGCATGCCATGGGAGGATGTGACACAACTTCAGCCTCGTCCAAAGAAGGAAAAATAAGGTTTCTCCAAACCCTAAAGATAAACCCTGCTCTAACCAAGACCATTCAAATTTTTAAAGATCCTACGGCCCATCACACGTGCTGATACTGTTACTAATGCTGGCCTTACCTCTTTTACTACATTGTACAAATTGACTGGCAAGGAACGCACGCCCTTGAGCAAATTGAGGTATAAATGCTACCTTAGATCTGCATACAGAACAACACCCCATTTGGCGTTCCTATCTCCTACCGAGGCTGCAGCACAGCAACATTCTTTGAGAGTATACTTTCAAGTACAGCAATGGCTTGGAAATAAAAAAGACACTGAGCAATGGGATTGGAAGAAAATCTAAAAGGGATCTGTAGCCAGTACCAACACTGCAGCCACCAGGACCAGAAGCAGTTTTAAAACTTATTTCTTGCATGCATGTAAACCTGTCAGACCAAATGTCGATGCAAAAAGGCAGGCCTTAACTGTTCTAATATGTGCCTGAACTGACAGAACAGCCGATATAACACGCCCGTTGCAGAAATTGAAGAAGAGCAGAGGATGATCCGGAGTTCCCTGATTCACTTGAAGGTAACTATGCAAGGATAATTTTATCACACCTTTATTTCTGCACTCACTATTTATTTGTGTGTTCACAACAAGTGTATTAACTTGCCGTTTTTCACCGTATAGTTTGGTGATAACACCCTGTGTGTCCCTAGTATGAATGAGCCGTAAATAAACTCCGAATATATTTATTTAGCCCCAGGTAAACAGAAATTTGTGCATTTAAAGCATTGTATTTCAGTTACTCCTTAGTCCGAACCTGGATTGTTGGTATAATAGATTCCGTTATATGCAATAATCCATGGACGCAAGTTGACACTCCGTCAAGGAAATCGTTATTAATCGTTGTCAATTTAATATATCTTTGTCTAAGTCAGTGTTGTGTAAACAACACAATGTCAAATAAAGAAAGAACATGCTTCTACCCTCTCAAATGCATCTGCTCCCACGCATTTTCTCGTTGTATTTCTCCCTGCCGTGGAGGTAGGAAAAATTAGGTTTTAGTCAAGTGCCTTACAAACACTCACCCGTGATGCATCGTTCCAGTCACCGCTCTGTTTGGATTTGGTGCCAAGTACATCTACTCAATCGTAACTCAATCGTAAGATATTTACTAATTTTTCTCATTTGTTTGCACAGATGTTTAGGGAATATCTGTGTATATTCTCTGTTCTCTTTGTCCAAGCTTGGATAAAGAACCCCTTTGGGCGTTTTAACGCATTTTCTAGAGACACGAAGCGTCTCTGTTGTTAAAGATAGAAGAAGGTACAATGGGGGATGAATTTTGTAAGTAGACAAATCTATTCTACTCGAGATTCGAATCAAAAGTTAAGTTGGGACTGTTGGGAGAATCGAAGTATTTGGTGTGAACGGAAAGGCAGTCAGTTGAAATTTTGAATTAACAGAAAGCTCAATGAAATTCAGTAAAGAAAAGATTATCTAGTTCATTTTAGATTTAAATAATAATGAAGTTTTGTTAGATATTTAATAATAGTTAACCCTATGTACAGTACCTATTTAGTTTTATGTGTGAAAGGATGAATGCTTGAACGTAGTTAGAAATTCTTGTATATATTTACCATATTTAATGCAAATTAATTCTTGCATTATTAAAGTACGTAATACCTAAAATACATGTTACAATTCATACCCTACGAATAAAGCCCCCACCCCCTATTTTAATGCAGTCCACTAATTAAAGTAGTTAAGTATAAAGCTAATTATCACTCTCACCTTTGTGGTCATAAATGATTTAAGAAATAATTGTTTATACCGACCATCAAATATTTAGAATTAAGTTACTTTATTTGCTTCAGGGTACAAGAACTGGAAGGCTACCCTGAGGAAAGTATGGAACCCGTGCCTAAGAGAGCTCGTATAAGTACATACATATAAATTGGACAGAAATTCTTAATGAGTGCTGCTTCCATATTTATTCAATAAATTGTAAACATTTGGAATTAAGTCAAGGATTATTTATTTCAGGCGTTGAAGAACTGGAAGGCTGCCTTGAAAAAATCCTGAGAGCCGTGTCTAAGAGGGCTCGTATGCATAAATAGATTTAAATTGTACAGAAATTCACGTCTTTTATTGGCCAATAGAATAATATTTACCTACATGAAATAAAAAATATAAATTGATGGTGTTTTATGCTATTTTCCAAAAATTACTGAAGTTGCTCGACGTTTCAACACTCTTTTGCAACGAAACCACACGATGTATAAAAAATGTTAGGAGAGACAAATCGTCGATATTTTCTCCTCTTTTTTTATTACAGGACCACTTTGCGTAAGTCGCTTGCTTTGCCAGTTATAAGGTGAAAACCACTGAAAACATTATTTTTTTAGCCTAAAATAAACCACTAAAAACAATTACACCACAACTTTCCTTTTTAAACTACAGTTTGACTGAACTCTTTCCGTTCAATAGAGAAGTGCTTCCGTAAACTCTGAAAACTGTAAGCACCTCAAATAGGTTCCAGACTTTTTAGAGCCAGTCAAAGTTGCTTCTAATGTAACGAAAATAGTGACCCGAAAGTAGGGCGCCACTTTGTAACAAATTGATCAGTTGGGCGTCACTTTATAATGAAATACTAGCTCAGTCGCCAATTTGTAAGGATAAATTTAGTTGGACACTAATTTGTAGCGAAAGTTAATTTATTTAATTTAATTAAGTATGAGATTCGTTTTTTTTTTCTGAGGGGATGAGTTGTCTCTTTTATTAATTATATTTTTGGGCGCCAGAGTTCCTAGAGACAATGCAAACTGAGTATAAATACTTAAAGATCAATAACCATAAAGATAAGAATATAAAAAATTTGCCCTTATAATTCATGTCTCACAAATCTCAATCTTGCGATAGAATAAACAAGGGAATTTTAAAACAATAATATATTAATTTTATAATTAATTTACAAATATGAGTGATAAAATTTGAAAAATTGAAATCTATATAATCAGATGGAAATATAACTTACGAAATTGTTTCAAATATAGTTTTTTTTGAATAAATTGACTAGCAATAAAAATGAAAATTAAAAGATTTAAAAAAATAATAAAAGAATTAGACGAATTCACTGGTCTTTACAAACAACCTATCTTCTGATTGGCTAATACTTAGCTCGTCCAACTATTCTGTAACCATGCGATCGTATCGGGACCTCTACTGTAACCACTTCTGCCTATTCCCAAATTCAATTGAGTTGGGGTGATCTAGGACTTACTGGTTATCCTAGTATGGGCTCCCTCTAAGGTCTGCTACAGCGACGTGGACGAACACCACTTCCTTCTTCCGCCAACGCAGTCTACATGCAAAAAAATAATGACGCTAATTAAAAAATTATTCAGGGAAATATCCTGTGGACTGTGGACTGAGGTTAGACTATTACACAGGAGGAAGTATAATCTAAAACTTAAATTACAATTTTAAGTTTAGCAAAAATTACAAGTAACCACTGTTAAGCAAAAATTATAAATAACTACCTACTGTTAAGCAAAAATTATAAATAACTACTGTTACTCAAGATATTCTTTCTTCTTCTTTACTAAATATACTATACTAAATATAAAATTCAAAAGAAAATGATGGAACTACGTTCTACAGAGTGGCTCTCGGCAAACCTAAATAAAAGATAACTTGAATTTAATGATAAACGGAAAAATAGAGGTACAACCTCTTTATAAACGAGTCTTATAACTCCAAATAAGCAATTTCTATTACCTTTTTTATATGGCCCTTGGCACATATACGATAATTGAGCGTAATTACACCTCAATTAATTAAAGTCAAAGATAAGGTACTCACTATCTCGCATTGAGATAGAAATTTAGATAAAAGATAAGGAAAAAAACAGGTAAATTTACACATTTGAGCTTAACCTCTCATAAATGCAAATTAATATCGATACATCAGTTTTGAGACGCGACAGGGCAAGTGTTAACAATTATATGCTTGATGTTACAAATAAACTGAAATTTTAATGAAATAAGCCTGAAAAGAAAAAATATTAAAACCAACAATACTATGAGGGAAAATTCAGAGAAATTCTACCAAAAATTCAATTTACTACCTATACAGCAATATATAGAACTTATTCCACAAATAATACTGTTCAATTTAAATGAAAATACGTAAAACAATGTGCGTGATCACTAAACGATGTAATAATTACATTCTCTGTAAATTTGAACTAAACCATTATCAAATTACATGAATTTCACTAATGAGATACGCAATTATCCACCAACAAATCGGTATCTTAACCCAATGGTCACTACAAAAAAAATAAGATTATTAAAGTTGTAGGTTAATGGAAAATATAATATATAAATGCTAAATTCTTGCTTTATCAGAATATGATTAAGCGAATCAGAAACAATTATTGATTATGTATTTAAAAAATCTTAAAAATAGTGAAATATATGCAAGATGAATAAAATATTTTAAGATCAAAAACTAGCACTCACCGCACTTGACCCCGTTGCCACAAAGATAAAGCAACCTTGCTTTCAAAATTCAAGACGTTCCACAAATTATGATTTTCGATGATTTAATTGGATAGTTTATATCATGTGACTACCACTATAGGGCACACGGCGACAAACCGAAGAAATACTTAATATATACTAAATATAGTAATCTATAGGTATTAAATAGCGTACTACGTCTTCCAATTACCAACTACATGAGATAAGCCCGTTTCCGAATAGATTTCACGACTCAATATAGAAATCTACAGCGACACGAATCCGCAAATTGTAGGTATAAACCAGCGTACCTGCGCTTCTTAAATAATTAGTTGCACGAAAAATACCCATCGAAAATCATTGGTAATTAAACTGAATTTAGTGGAGCGGAATAAACTTATATTCCGTTACACTAAAAAACACGATTTAAACAAAAACTTATAAGAAAAGAGTTTTCGTTCTTCTTGAAAACCGTGCACTAACCCAGAAGGTCCGGAAATATAAATAGGTGCAGAAAGCATTATTTTTATCCAAAAATATTTATGGGTATGATTTCCGGAAAAAAGTCGCAGACCCGCGAATGTCGCGAATAAAATATTAATAAAACATCGTAGGATAGTCCGGGTCTTACTGTTCAATAGGAAATGAGTGGTTGGATAAACTTTGAGAAGTTCAAGAGCCTCAAATAGGTTTAAGTTTTCAGAGCCGCTCGAAATTGCATGAAAAATATAGTTTCGAAGCAGTCATATTACAGAGATCTGAAAATATAGGTATAGCTGTAAAAATCATTCCTTTTACCCAAGAATATTTTTTTGGGTAAGATTTCCAGCAAAAAATAAATATATTCGTTGCCCGAATATATCAGAATTAAATAAATTGAATAGTCCGGGTTTTACCGGCTCAATACAGAATGAGTGGCTTCCTAAACTCTGAGAAGCTCAAGCACCTCAAATAGGTTCAAATTTTTTCAAAACCACTCAAAATTGCGCCAAAATATCTTTTATAAAAGATCATAATTTGCAAACTTTACATTTTTTCCGAAATCCGTGGAAATTTTCAAATTACATATTCGAAAATATGAATATAGTTTTAGAAAGCATCTTTTTTACTTGGAAGTATTTTTTGGTAAGGTTCCCATAAAAAAAATTAACAAATTATAGTAGGAAAACTAAATTTTCAAGTAACTCTAATATTGTTTAAAAAAAAAATCAGTTTTATCTTTTGTGAAAAAAACGATGAACATCCCAGTCTTTTTCGGAAAACAAAACCGGTGCAGTACATAAGATTTTTTATATTTTTCGAAATAATACGTAATGTAATCGATCACACAGCTTCAATGAAGGTACATATAAGATTTTAAGTTGTTTTACAGATTATATTTTTTTTGTTACATTCTCCAGCTCACTAACTAGAACTAGAATATTGAATTTGCTTGCTTATTTTTGCTTATTTTATGTTGTTTGTTCCACTAAATATTGATCCGCTAATACACCAATCCATATTAGTAAACACCAGTATCAATAAAGTAGTGGTGTTTATGGAGAAACGCACATCATCGATACCGATATGGTGTCGGTAGTATTAAAACATCACTATGCACATGTAGTCTATGATTTCATTGATAAAGAAGAGTCTACTTTTAATATAATAATAGGTAATGTAAGTAATAATAATAATAATAATAAATGACTTATATGTTGAAATCGCCGCATTATATCTATCCGCGTTGGCTTGGGATATATCTTTATGGGGCAATTAATATATTTAATATCAATCGTTCCTAAAAACTACTCGATACAATTATGTCGAAGCGATCTGGGTCACGACCGCCTATAACTAAATCTTATTTACTGTTACTTTTTGATAATTGCGAGAGGATCACCTTAAGATCGCATTAAATGTTGGAAAGCTCATTCGTAAAAACACTATACTTTACGCACAACATAACGACTTTCGACTACATGGTTAGGTATAAATTTTTTTTTCACGGTTAATTCGATGTTTTTTTTTTATTAGGCGAGAGCATTATCTTTTTTCGAAACTTAAGTAACAAAAGATCTGGCAATTCGCAATATAGCATACATTTTACTAATTGCACAGGAGCACAGGACAGTCCAGATTTTGAATATCGATTCAGGCGAACAGCTGCGCAAAAGTACTATTTTTAATTCTGACAGCAGAAGTTACTGCAGCGAAACAATAGATAGTGTTCACTACATTAAGGCTGTTGCTAGCACACCAAAGTCTAAATTGAACACATTTGTTGTGACGTCATAATTGTGGCCAAAAAGGGATGTTCCTTAATATTTATTATGCAACAAATTACTAGTAGATAATCAACAGTGATATTTTCACCGTATGATGATGGACATGATAAAAAAGGTGAATAATACTTTGGATACATTAAGGCGTCTACTGCCCATGCATAAATATTTCTCCGCGGTCATCTAAATTAAAGGACACCTAGCACAAGCTAGCACACCAATTTTTAGAGCTAGCACACCAACAGTTTAAAACTAAAATGCTGTTGAATTCGGGGGCACAAATAATGGGCATCTAGCACAACCTAGCACATAAATTTTTACAGCTAGCACTCCAACAGTTTAGAACAATAATGCTGTTGAATTTTGGGGGGCGGGGGTTTGGATTTCTTTTGCGAAATGCTAGCATAAAAGGACGTTAGCCAAAACGCTAGCACATGATCTTGAGATCTAGCACAACCTAGCACAATTTGTTTTAGAGCTAGTACACTCAGAGTAATAAGAAAAGAACGGATATCTTCTAATTTATGTCGGGGGTTAGGTTAACGCTACCCCCCCCCCCCCCTACGTACCTTTTTTAATTGCAATACTGGCTAGCACAGCTACAGCTGGTAAAGATAATTATTATAGGAGTGTGCTTAGTACCTAGCACAACCTAGTACATACCCCGCCGAAGTCACAACATCAATATAAAATTAATTAAGGTGTATTGAAAGCTGCCCCCCCCCTCCACCTAATATTTTTCATCAAATTTCTAGCACAGCAAGTATAACCATTTGAGCATAGCGTAGTATAACCATTTTGAGAGCTTGCACACCCCTACAGTTGAATATATAGGGGATGGGGTGAATTTTTGTTGGCCGCCCCTCAGTTAATATATTTCCGTCAAATAGCAGCTAAGACCTAGCACCGGCTAGCAGAACCATTTTAAGGGGTTTGAGGCTCTTTGGTGCTTTCAGAGCTTAAGTCCCATTAAACACAACTAATACTTAAGTAATTCTATTAATAACAATAGCAATAACAAAGATGTTTTTTTTAGTTAATTAAGTACATTGAATTATTTAAAAATTATTGAAGATGAATTTGCCTTGCTAATTCTTTTAATCTTCTTTCTTATATTTCGCACAAATATTTTAGGTAGCTGTAGTCGATTTTCTAAATTTGTCTCTTTCTTTATGCTTAACATATTAATAGCTGGGCTAAACTTTGATGGTCCATGTAGAGTAGACTATAAAATTGTGCAAAAGTAGGCGCTACGCTGAAACTAAACCTTCTCGAATCGCAAAAATTATTCTCTGTAATACTAATTGCCCTAAAATGGTTGTGCTAGCTGCTAGGCACACTCCTATAACAATTATCTTTACTAACACTCAAAAGAACCCAAACGTTAACTTGAATCCCCCCCCCCTCCCGCATTTGCGGTCTATTATTTTCAAAAATGTAGTTGTGCTAGCATTTTTTCTAGTTGTGCTAGACTGTGCTAGCTCCAAAGAGGCTGTTAACCCCCCCCCCCTCCTCAT
>MU184165.1:0-23863 GCA_016904865.1 Pissodes strobi | reverse complement strand
CCCCCCCCCCCCCAATTCAAGAGCATTTTCGTTCTAAACTGTTGGTATGCTAGCTCTAGATTTATGTGCTAGGTTGTGCTATAGATGCCCATTATTTGTGCTAACATTTTGGTAAAAGAAATCTAACCGGGGGGGCCAACGTTAACCGGGGGGGCCAGCGTTAACCTGTTCCCCGCGAATTCAACAGCATTTTCGTTCTAAACTGTTGGTGTGCTAGCTATAAAAATTGATGTGCTAAATTGTGCTAGGTGCACTTTATTTATGCAAGCATTTTGGCAAAAGAAATCCAACCGGGGGGACTAGCCTAACGGACCTCGAAAAAACACGATATAATTTCTTTTCATTTTATTTAACGATGTTTATATGCAGTCGAATAGATCCATAGAAAGTGCAAAAGAGAAGGCCGTTGGCGCGCCAGTGAGCATTCGTAATCTAGTAAGGCGGAAGACTACACGTTTTGAATTCGAATTTTTGCAACATGGTTGATGATAGAGACGCGAAATGTTGCACACAAGCGTAAATTTAATGTAGAACTTTGCATTTAATGGCGATGTTGCCAATTTTTACATGTGTAATTTTATTTATTATTTATAAAAATATATAAAGATGTAAAATTCCCCTTTTTACTTTAAATCTGTGTACCAAATTTCAGATAGATAACATTTACCTTTTATGCTCTAAATCTAAACTCGTTTTCTTATCACTTTGCATAGCACGGGGATCATATTCCCATTTAACGATGGATTAACGTAAGATAAGCCAATCTGCCAATTCTTAAGGACTAAGGTAGTTGATCCTTTTAGTTAGCGAATTAAATTCATTCGCCATTAATCCGAACCAATATAAGCAAAATTAGTAAATTACCGCATTAAAAAATACACCTCTTAAGATTAGTAATAGCAATAAATTATATATTTTAATATTTAGCATATAGAAACCAATTTATATTGACCAATAAACATTATTTAATGATAATTGTTAGCTGATAACTTTAATTATATAATTTTTTTTGTAACTGGAAAAGAAACAAGTCCGAAGCGGGATCGCATTTCGTGTTAAAAATGTAATGCAACGAGCTGCAGATGCAACAAAATGTATTCCCACAAAAATTAAAAATATTAAGAAGAACGGTAGAAAATCATTGTAGTTTATAGGAAAAAAAAATATTGACAAATTAATTTACGTGTTTTTGACAAAAATACTGTCTTGATGAATAATTAACATTCAAGAATAAAAATGTTAATACAAACAATAAGGAAATACACTCCCAAAAAATCACATCATTGCATTGCATTGCCAAGTTAATGTAATTGTAACGATATGATTGAAGTAGCTAAACCACAAATTACAAAATAAATGTACTATAGAAAAAAAGTTATCAATCATTCTCGTCGGTACATAAAAATTACACTTACCTTAGTCACCGTCTATAGAATTAGAATATCTATAGACGGCGCCTTAGTGCTATCAAAGTAACTTGTAACCATTTAACAAAATGCATTATGTCAATATTTACGATTAATTTTCTAGGGCTTTTCTTTTAAATAAAATTTTGACGAAAAAACCACTATACTTGTGCGGGCGTGTAACTGCCGATTGCAATGCCAAACATGTTTTAAAATAAATGACGGCCCAACGGCAATAATTTTCTTTTCGGATGGGCAGCAACTATCAAATTTGCCCCTCAAAATCAAAATCGCCCCAGTTACAGTAATTATGTATATAATTTTAATAAAGTCAGTATGTAGGTATTCTATGCAGGTGTATAAGTTTACTCCATTACCTACTTTAATATTAATATTAATATAATAATTATTATTATTGTTTGATAATGTAATAGAGTAATTAATATAATTCGTTTGTTCTGCCGTATTCAAGAAACAGAACAACTATAAATTCCTGTGGATTAACAAAGGGAAAATCCTACTTAAGAAGCAAGAAAACTCAAGAACTATTCTTACTGAAGACCCCAAGGACTTAAAAAACTAAATTCTTTGGATAACGAAATAAGCATGGTCTACATGAATATTCAGAGCATTAAAAAATTTGTACACTGTAACGAGGTTGATGTTCTGGTTTTGATAGAGACTTGGTTGTATAGGGATGAGGCTCATTATTATGATGTGCAATATATGTAAAAGAGTCTCTTACTTTCCAGGAGTTAACGGTTTCCAATAGTGATTTTACAGAAGCAGCTAGAAAGGTGGTAGGGGAGAAACCTAGGAGGCAACACAAAAACCACTGGTATGATGAAGATTGCGAAGAAGCTATGGAGAAGGGAAATACTGCTAGACTCAAAATGCTAAAAAGTCCCACAGACGAGAACAGAAAAAGATTCAGACGACTAAGAACCCTAGGAGAGAAACTGTTAAGAAGGAAAAAGAGAGAATGGCAAGACAGAGGATTAATTGCACTAGAAGAAGAAGGAAAAAATAACACAAGAGCATTCTACCAAAAATTACGCTCTTCAAAAGCAGAATTCAGACCCAGGACCTACAATATCTTAAAGATGGCAAATGGAGACCTAATAACTGACAAAGCAGAAATATTGCAAACGTGGAAAAACTACTTCCATCAACTGCTTAATAGAACAACTGGTGAAGAGGGGGAAGAACTGGATCCGCTGGCTGCGGAAAAACCCAATGAGATCCCTTCTAAAGAGGAAATTGCAAAAGCAATAAAGAAATTAAAAAATAATAAAGAGACCTAATCACAACCGAACTTCTCAAATATGGTGGCGATATTATCATAACATAGCTGCAAAACCATATGGAAAAAAGAAGCTATCCCTGATAAATGGAAGGAGAGTATTATGATACCGATCCACAAAAAGGCGATAGAACGGTCTGCACAAATTAGAGAGGGCTAGCACTAATCAATGTAGTCTATTATAAAGTCCTATCGAACATAATTCTTCTAAGACTAACCTCCTCACCGAAAAAATATTGGGAGACTACCAGTGCGGTTTCAGAGCAAATAGGTCAACAACGGGTCAGCTGTTTACCATTAGGCAATTGCTAAAGAAGAGTTGGGAATTCAATCAAGACCTCCACCAGTTATTTATAGATTTCCAGCAGGTATGCGACAGTGTAAAAAGGGTCAAAATATGACATACAATGGCTGAGTTTGGCATCCCACCCAAGCTGATCAAAGTAACCAAAGCTTGTCTTGAGGGGTTTAGGTGCAGAGTAAAGCTTGATGATGACCTCTCAGATGTGTTTCAGGTGAGGACAGGTCTTAAACAGGGAGACGCACTATCACCCACGCTTTTTAATATAGCATTGGAGAAAGTAGTAAGAGAAGCCAAAATCGAAACTCAGCTATTCGCGACCAGTGGATCAAACTTGCTGCTGGCATATGCGGACGATATAGAAGCGGTGAGCATAAGCGTCATAAAAGTAAAAGAACTATTTTATAAAGTCGAAAAAGAAGCGGCATGTATGGGACTTAAAGTCAACGAGGCCAATACAAAATATATTCATGTCTCAAGACCAGGCTGTGAAACCCGGACTCTTACGGTGAGAAATGAGGAACTCATTCGAAGATTCGAGAGAAAAGTTCTGGGGAAAATTTTCGGACCTACCAAAAAAACAGGATATGCGGACCTACCGAATCAAAACATATGCAGAACTAAAACAAATATACAATCAGTCAGGACTGATTAACCTCATAAAGGCACAAAGGCTGAGATGGGCAGGGCACGTACGAAAACAGCCAGAGGATAGAATGGTCCGCTTAATATGGGACAGAGCACCAGAAGGAAGACGACCACTTGGAAGACGAAGATTGAATTGGCGTTATAATATAACATCGTACCTCCGAAAATGGGCATCGGGAATGGTGTAGAAGTTATGGAAAACCGAGACAGATGGAGACAAATTGTTGCCTCAGCCAAAGCCCACCACGGGCTGTAGCGCTACGGAGTAAGTAAGTAAGTAAGTAAGTAAGTAATAGTTATTTTGTGTCGAATTTTGTAACTCTTGATATTGATGGTGCTAAGATCAGTGGCTTCTACAGATCACCATTTTTGGGCCTGGCGAATTTTTTACAGAGTTTGGTCAGTTATTGTCCAAATATAGACATAATCATGTAACCATTGGCGATATAAACTTGAACCTATATGAGGGTAATTTTACTGATATTATAGGGACTATAGAAATTTAGTCAAGGTTAATAACTTTGCTATATTAAACAGAATCGACAAAAATAGTGGAACTCGAGTGAAGAGTACCTCAAATAGAGTAATTGATCATGTTCTGGTAAGTAGCTGTACTACTGTCCAAATAGAGAATGTGAGATGAACATCGATAGCACATGTCTTTCTGATCAATACCTAAGAATCGAAAAATTTAGGAAGAGAGAGATGTGCTGGTCGTGCCTAAATTTAAAGAAATGTTCAGTGAAAGGATAGTTCAATATCCAAGCAACACTTTTCAACATTTGATAAATTTGTGTTTGGAATGTAAACTATTGTAAACACATGACTACAAGCAAAAAAAGAATTAATTGTCATTCGGGTAACGCTTGGGTTACGAATGCTCTCATAGAGCTCATAAATGAACGGACATGTGGTATAGGAAAAAAAAGTACAAAATAGAGGCGACATGATGTCTGTGAAAAATTTAAACCACTCAAAAATGAGGTAAATAATCTGACAACTTCTCTTAAGAACATATATTTTAGGAATATATAGATATAGCTAATAATGTTAAAAACAATTTGGTATCCTAAATGATCAAAAAAAAATAATAGTGTAGGTGCAATTGAGGTTGATAATCAACTGATTTCTGATAAAGGGAAGATTGCTAATAACCTGAATGAATACTTTGTAAACATAGGGAGTAGTATTGTTACTGAGTTGACCAACGAACTGTCTCTTCAGCCTACCGATTATGTGTTTCAGGACATAAACTGTGCAAATAGTATTGTTGTGCAATGTACGGATATTGCTGACATCACCAATATCATTTCGAAACTAAGGGTCAAGTGCGCCAGGTTTTGAAAGGTCTCTGTTAGGAACATAAATATATTGAAGGACCTGCTTGCTCCTATTTTGGTTATTCTGATAAATAATGTATTAGACTCTGAAATATTCCCAGAAGAGCTAAAATTATGTAAGGTTGTGGCTATCTACAAGAGTGGTGAATAATTATAGACCTATTACCCTTACTGGCGTATTTCCAAAAACAGTAGAGAAAAATATAAAAAATAGGATATTGAGGTTTTTCAATAGGTACAGGGTTATCCAACGAGGACTAGACAAGGCGATTTTTTTGCTTTCCCTGTACTTTTATAAAAAAAAAACTGAAATAGACATTCTATGTAATTTTCTCCCGCGAATTCGGATAAGTTTAGCAAAAAAAAAACAATTGAACATCAAATAAAAGTGCTAGGTGTCACTTTGATATTTTTTAAATATAACGCCCTGTATATTAAAAAATTTTTGGACTCTAGGAAAATCAAAACACATTTTGTGTATAATATCCTATACCTATCTTTAGCTGTTTACCAAATATTGACAGTTGAAAGTCGGGTATTTTGACACTGACAGGCTCTAAAATCTAAACCGCACAAGATCAAAGAAAACGGTTTGCACATTCCTATCTTAAGTTTTCATAAACTATCGAATTACAGTATCTTCGAATTCAACCTGCGGATAAAATTAGCCCGAACTTTTAAACCTACGGTTAAATTCAAAGTTACTATCATTCGATAGCTTATAAAAACCCAAGATAGGAATGTGCAAACCGTTTTCTTTGATCTCGCGCGGTTTAGATTTTAGAGCCCGTCAAAGTGTCAAAATGCCTTTCAACTGTCAATATTTGGTAAACAGCTAAAGATAGGTATAGGATATTATACACAAAATCTGTTTTAATTTTTCTAGAGAGTCCAAAAATTTAGTAATATAATATTATAATATTCTATTTCAAAAATATGAAAGTGACCCCTAGTACTTTTATTTGATGTTCAATTGTTCTTTGCTGAACATATCCGAATTCGCGGGAGAAAATTACCTACATAAGATGGCTATTTCAGTTTTTTTTATAAAAGTACAGAACAAGTCAAAAAATCGCCTTGTCTAGTCCTCGTTGGATAACCCTGTATATTCAACCCGATATCTATCAGTATGGGTTCACTGAAAAAAGTAGTACGTGAGGTATAACTATCGACATGATGAATTATATAACATCCAACTTAGACAAGAAAAATATTGTTATAGCGGTTTCCATTGACCTGAGAAAAGCTTTCGATGTTGTGTGTCATTTCACCTTAATAAATAAACTTGAGAAAATGGGAATAAGAGGTTCTTTCCTCTCGCTCATTCGGTCCTTCTTGTTTAACAGGAAACAGTTTGCCAGATGGGGCAGAGGGCACTATAAAACATATCAATACTGGGGTTCCGCAAGGGTCCATTTTAGGGCCCCTCCTCTATTCAATTTATATCTTAAACTTAAAAAAAGCAGGTTTCGCTGCACGTTATTTTGTGTTTGCAGCTGATACTGTGTTGTTGTACTCAGGCTCTAATGTTAAAGAACTGGAGCGTAGTGTGAACCAAAGACATATATGTCTTTAGTGTGAACACTGACTTATAGCGTTTTTATTATTGGCTGCTCTCAAATAAGTTAAAACTAAACTATATGATCTTTAGGCAAAAGAATAAGACTGTTAGCCCAATTGAGCTATCAATCCATAATGAAGTCATTGGTAAATTATCACAGGTAAAAATCTCCAACTGATCATATCATCGACCATTAAGGTCGATAATATGATCAATTGGAAAGAACATGTAGAATATATAACGAAAATAATATTGCCAATGATAGGAGCTGCTGTGAGATGTAATTATTTAACTAAAAAGACAAAATATATAGTTTATCAATCTCATTTTGTGTCAGTTTTAGCTTACTTAATACCAATTTGGGGTATTTGCTCTAAGAGTGCATTTAGGAAAATAATTACACTTCATAATAAAGTCCTTTTACACCTTCTGAATTATTATACGATGAACTTGGAGTCACTATACGGTGACAGTCTTGTTTCATAGAGAACAGTGTAAGTTGGTCTATAAGATGGCAAAATAATCTTCTTAAGAGTAATTTTAATATCATTTATAACAACAATGGCCACAATTATAGCGTTCGTAACTGTTGTATACACCTTGATAATGTTAGATTAACGTTAACACTCAATAATCCGATCAACCGAGCCATAGAACAGTATAATAAGTTGCAAATTAAAAAATGCAAATTGCTTAAGAATCTTTTTTAGAATAATTAAAATATTTTTTAATATTTGATTAAATGTGTGTGAACAGATATTTATTATGTATACTACCCTCGTACCAATGCTTTGCATTATTTTAAGGTTTACTCTATTCAAAATACAGTTTCATTTATGTGTACAATGTCTGCTTATTGCCCTTTGTTGCGATTTATTACCTATAGTGTTTTAGATCGTATTTAGGGGTGCTTATTATTTATGGATGGTATGGATGTGTTTATTATTGGTAGATTGTATAGATAAGTATAACTTTGTTTTGGTATCCAATTACTTTGAATAAAGTATTTTCAAATCTAAAAAAAAATAAATATTTTTGCATGAATTTAGTAAATGCAAATTATCAAAATTTGGTTGAGTATTTTTTTTTAAATATTCGTTTTTTTTTTGCGCACATTATTGATAAAAACTTTGCATATTTATTTGCATAAATACCACATTTTCAAGTGCATATTTGCACGATGCGAATTTCTGGAGTGTTGTTGCCGCATTTCCACACAATAACGCTAAACAAACGCGGAATTACATAATGTTTTTATTCATTCATCACTAAAGGTTCAACGAGGTAGAACGGTGGCGGTCAAGTTTACAAAGTTCACATTTAATGGTGAATTATTCGCCGATGGCTGATCGTGATCGATTCTCCGCGACGAACATCGTTTTAGATCATTAATTTTTCGACAGTTGCAATAATAATTTGATGGCTGCTATAGTATACTTATCTAGTATTGCCTGATTTGCAATAGAATTTGCCTTATACATGTAAATACTCAAAAACCTTGGATTTGTCAATAGTAAGTGCAGGAATTTCGGGCAGTATATTTAACTCCACTCCATAATTGTGACTAAGGGTCTTCGAAAGGTGTATTTTGCTATTACTAATAACTACTGGGATTGTTTAAAGCAATTTACTGAATTCTGGTAGATCGTGGCAACAGCGCTTTCCAATACTAACCATTGCTACCAAAGATTTATTCCGTATTAAATCCTTGATTGCTACACTTAGTAGGGGAGCTGGCCCGTAATCGAGTGAACGAGAGTAATCAAAATTTTAACTAGGTGCAGTCCGACTTTGGGCTATTCGGGTATGCCAAAACCGACCTTCTGCCGCCTCAGGTCATGTTACTTAACTAAGGGGCGGCTTTGAAAAAGAGGGGATGCTTACTATATGGTGAACTACATTTATCAAAGATAATCAATATACACTTGAATAATATAGTCGATCCGAAGTGTTTTTGCACTACGGCAGAAGATCTTTAAGAATTACTTTTATATAGCAGACGACCGTCAAAATGACGGAAAATCAAGTTTACTAAACGATATTTATCAATAGTAATTTACGTAACAAGTCCGGAAAATACTATTTTTCGATTCGATTCGTTATGTCGTATAATACCCAAAAAAGACATGGCAGACGAAAAATTGCAATACATTTTCGGGCAGACGCTGTCAAAGTGACAGGTTGAAATTTGATAAACGATAATTATCAACGGATAAATTAACATAATTAGTAAGATCGTGAATATGTGTAAACAATTTGGCTTAAGCAGACATTTTCTCCACTCGCCTAGAGTCTGCCAGACGCCCGTCAAAATAACAGAAAATCAAATTTACTAAACATTTATCAAAAATAATGTTTGCACCATTTGATCCGTTATCATATATTACCCAAAAATATTATGGCAGACGAAAAAGTTGCATTACATTTTCAAGCATATGCTGTCAAGATTACTGCACCCTGGTTCCGATTTGGTAAGCGAAATTACGAACGAGTTCTGTGGAAGCCCGGCAAAGATGGGCAATTAGTCATTCACTAATGCCGGTTTTACACTGACAATTTATTGGCCAATTGATTGATCAAGTCGCTTTACCAACAATTATTGATAATGTAAAATGTCAACTTGACGACAATTTAACTTGACCAAGTTCTTGCTCAATTTATTGACGGATTACAGCATGTTCTAATTTTCCGTCAATTATTGCGACAAGTCAGTGTGGCAACCTAATGAAATGACACATGTAAGATATTAAAGTGAGGTTATTTGTCCGAATCCGATATTATGATTTGTTTTTGTTGATGCCTGAGCTTTTCTTTTAATTCAACTTATATTTAAAATGAGCTGTGCAAAAGACAAGGTGAGTTTTTATTAATTTTATCACAGAATAGGTATAATAACATAAATAAAAACATAACCTTAATATTCTAAAAAAATATTGTTAGGTTGGTAGAGAGTTTTTCATTGTCGTTTGTGTTGGGAATAAGTTCAAAGCGCTTCCGATGTAAAGCGAAGTTAAGCTAATAAAAATTTGCAAAAGAAATTTGCAAATAAATTGATCAATTTAAATTGTCAGTGTAAAACTAGCATAAGAAATTCAGTCGTGACCCAGACGTTTGAACATGTAGTTTGCAGTAAAAAGGAAGATGTTTCAGCCGAACTGCAAGAACATCGGATAAAAAATACAAAAAGGCGTTAAATTTACTAGTAACTACTATAGAGAATTTTAGTGTGGTTCTCTAGACGATAAGTATGTTATCACAGGATCAAGTCAGCGCCGTCCAGGTAATTTTATCAAAGCATTGCGACAGGACGGCTTTAAAAGGGCTCTGGCTACGTATTTAGCTGTTCAATGGTAAAACAATAACTACGCCTCAATAATCGGTAACAAAATTATATATCTAACAAATGAAAATATATGCTACAAATACTGTGCTAAAAATCAAGTTCTTAAGGAAACAATTGACGAATTTTAGTGTGAACATGAAGAAGCCGATACACGCATTGTATTTCATTTTTTCAAAAACTAGCGCAAAGAATATTATCATTAGAGCATCGGATACTGATATCGCTGGGATAACCCTCGGAAATATGAAATAATTAATGAACGTAACATGAAAAAAATTTGTATGGAACCGGGCCTTATATCAAACAGCTCATTAAGGTACTTAAGGTACATCAATTTAAGCAAATTGTTTGAAACTTTACAGTCTAATCTGTGTAGGGCCTTGCCAGCTTCTCATGCATTCACTGGATGCGATTATATATCAGCCTTTTATGGCAAAGGAAAGAATCGCCCGTTTAAATTGTTATCAAGCTGCGAAGAAACTCAAAGGGCATTTTCTTCGCTGGGTTCATCCAAAGATATTCCGGAAGACATTTGTAATGTAACAGAAATAGCATATTATTATTTTATATGGAGGAAAAGTGATACTTTTCATGGCGCGCTCGTGTTTAACAGCCGAACGGAGTGAGGCTGGTAATAGAAGCAAGCCATGAAAAGTAACTTTTCCTCCAAATAAAATATGCTGTTTTTTCTTCAAATGTCGACAAATTAATGCAAAAACATCTCTTTTTAATAGTAATAATATCTTATTATTATTAAAGATAAGTGGGTTCACAAGGCAGCTTAGACCGGTGTCGGTGAATAGGCACAGGTTGTTGCTATAGTAATGTAACATAAAGCTGTCAGTGGACACTGTCAACAATAATTATTTTCTTAAGATTGCGTCTCCGATTGCGTTTTAATTCCGTATTGATAAGCAGTTATTGAGTAAGTTCGATTAAATAATAACCAATTTGTTCCTAAATTAGTGATTTTTAGAAATGCAGTCACAAATTGAGTGATAAATACAAATTGTAGTTTCATAAATCTTGAGTTGTTGACGCTTATTTTGTTGTCTGTTTGTATTGTATCTATGTTGCTATGACAACACTTTTACCTCCGCCGGCGGAAAAGTGAAAAGTAAAGCTCCGGCGGAGGAAAAACGAAACTTCACCGCCGCCGCCTACACAGTCGCGTAATGACGGATTTACTGACGTTTGAAGAAAAAATATGTTTGTAAGTTATGCAATCGGCCAAAACTCTCTAGCCTAAATAAGGCCCGGTTTCATACTTTTATTGATACTTATAAGTCCCAAGCTGCAAACACTCCATTCTTTCTGAAAAAGTCATTCAATGCTCAGCTTTTGCCACCTTCTAGCGCTGTTCTTTCACAAAAAATAAAAAGAACGAACCAAATAGCGGCTATATGCATATGGACTAGTGCTACTATAATCATACCAGCGTTTTATGATCCTCTTAACCATGACTGGATTCAAAAAACAATTCACACCAGCCTCATTGGTTTGAGGGTCTGCAAACACCTTGAACTTAATGATATTCTAATACATGAAAATAAAAATGCTGAGGAAAGTGAAGACGACTTATCCGGCTTGTTCCTTCCTAACTTGCTCAAGTGATAGCGACTCAGACACAGAGTAGGTGATATTTTATTTCTTTTGATCTTTTGATATTATTTTTAGTAGGAAGACAGAATGTAAAAATATGGTTACATAAAGGATATCTATTAGTAGAGTGCCCAACGCAGTAAAAGCATTCTATAAATAAAAAAAAATTTCAGTATAATCGAAAATGTCTTCATTGACTTTATTCAATTAATAATAGCTTTTATTATTATTAGTATTCTAACCCGTAATGGTGTAAAAGCACTTATTGTATTGTGCAATAGGCGCGAGAGAGAGGAAGCTATGAAGAAAAGTGGGATACGAGAGTACCCGGGAAGCGAGAGATTGCACGGTCGCGGCTTGAAGAAAATTACTTTTTACATTTAATTCTATTGGAAATGGTAATGGAAAACCATTTGAGAAAAAAATGTATTCATGCAACTATCTATTCTAAATACTTAAGGCACGGTATAAATAAGTATATACGGTAGGTTCACTCGAGACAAATTTCCAAATTCGCCGACAGTTTTTAGCTTGGAAGCGAATCCGGATCAATCTCGTTCGCGGCCAGCGGTGGCTACACTACGAGGGAGAATTTTACGGTCAGTGTGCAAACACCTTGATATTCTGTACTGTTGGGTCGCGTTGAATTAAATAATTATTAAGATCGCTATAATGGCGAGATATTGTAGTGCGGATAATTGCATTATAAAAGTGGGTGAAGGATTATCATTTTTTAGATGCCCCAAAGACCCTATCGGGTAAGATTTATAATAATTTTTTAATAATATGCAGTTTTTCAATTACACGTATAATCGGTTTAACAAATTTGTCTTTATTAAAATTCTGTTATTTACCGAAATTTGGATAAAGACAATAGCGAAAAAACAAAACAAGTACGGCAAAAATAAAATGCCCGTCACCACTAGCGTGAGCAAAATCCGTTTATGTTTTAATAATTGCGAATTTTTTACATGACCTTTTGTGTTTTTAAAGCAACTCCTATATTTTAACATTGAAAATGTTTCTATTATCCTAGTAGGTATAGGGCCTCAAATCGTGAAAAAGTGCATGCTACATTTGAGACATGACATCATACACGTGAGAAATCGTGTTAGTTTATTTACTTAAACTTAAATTTGATTTATAAGATATCGGAATCGATTAAAGCGACTAAAATAAATTGGAACTAACTGAAACTAACCGACAGTTGATTGAATGACCTAACTAACCTAACCTAAACTAACCAAAAACAGTAAAATTGGTAATTGGAACGTATTGGAACCGGTTCAAATGACTATAATGAATTGAAACTAACTGAACTTAGCCGAAAGTTGATTGAACGACTAAACAAAACTAACCAAAAGTAACAAAAAAAAAGCGAAAACATAAATCAAAGCAGATTAAAAATATTAAAGTAAGTTGAAATTCACTTCAATTATTTGAATTTCGGCGACTAAGTAAAATTAACCAAAAACATTAAAACTGATTATACTCGTAACGGTTCAAATTCTAAAATAAATAAGAACCAGATTCTAAAATAAATAGAAACCAACTAAAACTAACAGAAAGCTGACTGAATGATAACCAAAACTATACAAAAGTAACCAAAAGCACTAAAACGTATCAGAATAGGTTACAAAAATTAAAGTAAGTTAAAACTAACCAAAACGAGCAGAACTATGGCGACTAACCAAAAGTAACGAAAAACACTAAATTTGATTATAACGTATCGGAGTCGGTTCAAATGACTAAAATTAATTGGATCTAACTGAGAAAAACCGAAAGTTAATTAAACGGCCAACCAACACTAACTAACTAAAACTAAACAAAAGCGTAAAAACAGGCTAAAACAATTCGGAACAGGTTATCTACAGCAGTGTCATGGCTAGTTATATATTAATCTTCATATCCGCATTTTTTTTATTTTTTTATAATTATGTAAAAAAAACTATATTTTAGCACGTTTTTGTGCTTTTGGTTACTTTTAGTTAGTTTTGCGTGGTCACTCAATCAACTGTCTGTTAGTTTCAGTTAGTTTTAATTTATTTTAGTCGTTTGAACCGGTTCCGATAAGTTTAACCAATTTTAATGTTTTTGGTTAGTCGATAATATTCAGTTAATTTGGTTTATTCTTAACTTACTTTAATATTTTTAATCTGTTCCGATACGTTTTATCACTTTTTGGTGCTTTTTATTACTTTTGGTTAGTCGTTCAATCAACTCTCGGTTAATTTCAATTAGCTTATTTTAGCCATTTGAACGGGTGCCGATGCCGGTAAGTTATAACCAATTTTTACGTTTTTGGTTAATTTTGATTAGTGGCCAAAATTCGGTTAATTTGAGTTAGTTTTAACTTGCTTTAATGTTTTAAACTATTCCGATACGCTGTAGCCCTTTTTAGTGCTTTTGTCTAAACCGAGATCTAGTTTTGGTTAGTCGCTCAATAAACAAACTTTCAGTTAATTTCAGTTAGTTTTAATTTATTTTAGTCACTTGAATCGACTTCAATACGTTACAATCAAATTTAATATTTTCGGTTAGTTTTGGTTAGTCGCCAAAAGTTGGTTCATTTAAGTTAGTTTTAACTTACTTTAATATTTTTAATTTGCCCGATACGGTTTAGCCCTTTTTGGTGTTTTTGGTTAGTTGTTCAATCAACTTTCGGTTAGTTTCAGTTAGTTCCAATTTATTTTAGTCATTTGAACCGGATCCGATACGTTATAACCAATTTTAATGCATTTGGTTAGTTTTGGTTAGCTGCAAAAGTTCGGTTAATTTGAGTTAGTTTTAACTTGCTTTAATTTTTTTAATCTGTTCTGATACATTTTAGTTCTTTTTGGTGCTTTTGATTACTTTTGTCTAGTTTGGGTTAGTAGTTCATCACGCATATGACATCACGTGTGGCATGCACTTTTTCGCAATTTGATGCCCCATAACAGGAAAATAGAAACATTTTCAATGTTAAAAGTACTACGGCAGACGTCTCGCGATGAGAGAAATTCTCACAAATGCCGCCAATCACTTGAGAAATGCACCCGGTTAATTGGCTATATTAAAGAGGAAGCCAAATAAGTCAGCTAGAGTGGAGGACAGCTCCGCTCGCAAAGCCATCTCCGAAAACGAACGATTTCGCAGAAAATCTGAGAAAAATACTCGTAGCGCGAGTAATGAAATGTTAAGACCTTTAAGAAGCTATAAATTTAGTTTACTAGCTTAATATGTCCTTTTTTATATTTAAATTCCCACAATATATGTCAGGTACTTTGAACCTTCTGCTTTATATATGTTTTAATAGATGAATCAAGTTACAAACTATCAAATAAATTATTTTTATTACCTTCATTTATAATGTTTTCGAATTTAGTATACGTTACTATTTTGTATAACTTTATTACATAGTTTTATTCATTTGAATCACGTATTAAAAATTACCTTAATCGCTCTTTGAAATATAGTGTATCAAATAATAACCCAGGAAATAATTTTGCATCAGCTAATACTTTTTGAACCTCCACTCACAGACTGCAGGTAGAGTAAAAACTAATTTTTTTACCGTGCTGCGCCTTTTGCGCTTGATCCAAAAACATGAAACGATTTTTGCTGAGTGAATCTACTCGATATTATTTGTACTCTGCTTAAGGCAAACTATTTGCAAGAATAAAAATTTTTGACTTGAGCCTTCATTTCGGAGAGAATGCGAGGTGAATACAAAAATGAGTATATTTCAATCAGATTTTTGCCCAGGTTCGAAGGGAGATATTTCAATTTTTTGATTTATTTTGTAGTAAGGGCCAATGTAATCTGGATATTTCAAGCAATGATAAAAAATATAATTCGTACAAAAATGTAGATGAATTATATATGAAAACATTCATGATTTAATATCCTACACGTTCATATAATAATCTCAATTTTTATGATTTTTTATTACCTTCGGGTTTTGAATTAATATAATAAAGCCTTCATTCTGTGAAAATTTCAGCTTGTAACCCCGAGGTGCCCACACAAGTCAAAATAAGTTATAAGTAGCACTCTACTATATAATAGTCTAAGAGCTAGTGAACCATCCGAGTAACCCGTTTCCCACAAAGCTAGAAAATTTTTAAATTATGTTTTATGATCGGTCAATTATGAAAATACGAGTCTGGCAGGCATCTCGCGGTTGCGTCATCATCCCTTAAATTTTTGAAAATGTAAAAAAATTTTTTTTTTTTAATCTTCTCCCACAAGGCTACAATTTTAATACGTTGTAATTTACATAAGATTACGTGTAAAAAAAAATTGACAACCTATTTTGAGGGTTGCAAGTAAGTGCCAGACGATAGCAAAGTTGTCATCGGGATAGTAATTCAAAACCTGCTCCCACAAGGCTGAAATTTTAAGGGCATATTCTACCAATAATTTAAAAAGTACATGTAAACAGCCAAACTATTTTGACGGTTGCAAGTGTCTGCCAGACGAGTATATAATAGTCCTGACGCTCGATGGGAGTGCGAGCGTATCAGACTTGTTCGAGTTCCAATGTCGGAAAGAGAGAATACATCTGTTGTGTATAGGCATTCCAACAGTAAATTAAAGGAAAAAGTGAGTGCTCATGAGATGGTGAGACGTATCTATATGAGCGAGTGAGACGAAGGAACCGGTAAGACCAGCTGGTCATTTAAAACGCAGTCAGCATCGGCACAGCTTATCCACTACCAGCTAGTCCTCTCTACCGAAATCGGAAAGCTGGAATGTCCACAGTCGAGTGCGCATCGGTATATTTAATAGACGGTTAATTTTAAAATTTATTTTCGCTTCAAAATCCTCGATAAATTCCTCCGAAGCCACGGCTATCGCCCTAAAAAAGTCCGAAATTTCGGATTTTAATACAATTTAGCCATTTAAAATCGTTTTTAGACGATAAAAAAGTTTATTTTAAGTTAAACGAACTGTCAAAAGTATTAATCAGATGCCTAGACGTTTAAAACAATATTGAGTCATGGCCCTCTTCTAAAATTTGCACGGCACTTTCCCAAATCAAAGGATGCCGCCGCAAGATGACTATCTGCTGTGGCAACGGCTATACATTATTTCTCGGCGTGGCACAAAGCTATTAAAAAATTATAATAATATTATTAAAAAATAATTTATTACTTATTAATTTTTACTACTAGTGTTAATTATGGAAGCAGTGAATATAATTTGTGTCATATGCAGACTTGATATTTGCCAAAAAACAACAAAATGCATTGTCATAATTATGTAGTTAAAAATAATTCAGTTGTTTCGATTTTTAATGATAACTTGTCTTGCATAAATCACGAAGAGACAGACACAAAAATTATACAACACATTTGACATATCAATGAAGACAATCTGAATATCTTAATTAAATCATCAGATACTGATATTTTAATTATAATGCTTGGAAATATGGACAATTGCTCATTTTTTGGAATAATTTCATGCACTGACCGGTTGTGACTACAAACATTTTTCAAAAAAGAGAAAAAACGACCTTTTTCAATTCTTAAGAAAAAGTTAGAATATCAAAAAGCTCAAAAAACTTAGGAGTGCTTATATAACATGGCGTAGCTGTGAAATTTTTCCAGTTATTGAAAAATTTGTCTGTGAAATTTAGGGCAGCAAAGGAGTTGCTGTTAACGAAATAAGATATAATAAATGTATGATCACTTACAAACCAAAAAATAAGAATGAATCATTATAATAAAAAATATTTAAATTACGATTCATCGAATTTACCACCGTGTCAGTCCGAATTACATGAGCATTTTCTACGCGCACAATATATACCGAGTATATGGAGTAATGCCAATCTTAAAGTACAACGTTAAATACCAGAGAATAATGGATGGATTATTGATGATGATAAATATATACACACAACCGGTGTGAGGGTAACACTGCTCTTTTACAATCCGATCAATCTAATAACATTGAGCCAGGTAAATAATTTTTGTGTTTTATTTGTACGCATAGTGTTTGTATATTAAAAAAAAAATTCCCTCATTCCATTTTATTAATAAAATATTTTACTTCTTTTCCAGAAAACGATGAAACGATAGATAATTATCATTTTGGTTCAGAAGATGAAGACTAATAATTGCCATAATAATGTACAAAGACCTATGGAAACTAATAAGTTTCAATAATAAATAATTGTTAACATAAATAAACATTTATACTTAACATATAACTCTGTTTTTCTTTAATTTCAGTAATCCTTCATCGTATCTTCGTAATATAATACAGCATATTCTCTTTTTCTGACATTGGAACTCGAACAAGTCTGTTGTGCTCGCACTCCCATCGAGCGTCTTGACTATTATATACTCGTCTGGCAGACACTTGCAACGGTCAAAATAGGCTGGCTGCTTACATGCACTTTTTAAATTATTGATAGAATATGCCCTTAAAATTTCAGCCTTGTGGGAGCAGGTTTTGAATTACTATCCCGATGACAACTTTGCTATCGTCTGGCACTTACTTGCAACCCTCAAAATAGGTTGTCAATTTTTTTTTACACGTAATCTTATGTAAATTACAACGTATTAAAATTGTAGCCTTGTGGGAGAAGATTAAAAAAAAAAAATTTTTTTACATTTTCAAAAATTTAAGGGATGATGACGCAACCGCGAGATGCCTGCCAGACTCGTATTTTCATAATTGACCGATAATAAAACATAAGTTAAAAAATTTGTAGCTTTGTGGGAAACGGGTTACTCGGATGGTTCACTAGCTCTCCTACTATAATAATTTAGTTAGTGTTAGTTAGTGCTTTTTTATATGGTTATGTATATTTAAGAATGGAAGCACCCTATATAATAGTTCCATTTTGTGATGATTGTAGCAACAGATTCAAGGGATATTTCATTTTGATCTGTCTGCTGTTAGGCAGTATTTTTTTTATATTTTATATATGTATATACATGTAAAAATCTAAATAAATCTGGATTAAAAGGCAAGGTTAGCGATTGATTTTTTTCTTGTATGCTTGGTTAGATTTTTGTTTGAAAAAATAACTGTGAAATAAAGTTTGCGTTGATGATTTATCGTTTACCAAATCTCAACCCGATACTTTGACAGCATGTGTTCAAAAATTTAATCCAATTTTTTCGTCTGCCATGATACTTTTGGGTTATATATGACATAACGAATGAAATGGCCCAAAAATATTTTTGATAAATGTCGTTTAGTAATTTTGATTTTCTGTCATTTTAACGGGAGCTTGCCAGACTCTAGGTGAATGGAGAAAATGTCTGCTTATGCCAAATTGTTTACACATATTCACGATCTTACCAAAATGTAAAATTTTCCGTTGATAATTATCGTTTATCAAATTTCAACCTGTCATTTGACAGCGTCTGCCCGAGAATGTGTTGCAATTTTTTCGTCTGCCATGTCTTTTTTGGTATTATATGACATAACGAATCGAATGGCGCAAAAATCACTTTTGATAAATGTTGTTTACTAAACTTGATTTTCTGTCATTGTGACGGGCGTCTGTCAGGTTCCAGGCGAGTGGAGAAAATGTCTACTTAAGTACACATATTCACGATCTTACTAATTATGTTAATTTTTCCGTTGATAATAATTATCGTTGATCAAATCTCAACCTGTCACTTTGACAGCGTCTACCCGAAAAAGTATTGCAATTTTTTCCTCTGCCATGTCTTTTTTAAGTATTATGTGACATAACGAATCGAATGGCGCAAATATTACTTTTGATAAATGTCGTTTAGTAAACTTGATTTTCTGTCATTTTGACGGGCGTCTGCTATATAATAGTATATTATTTTATATGGAGGAAAAGTGATACTTTTCATGGCGCGCTCGTGTTTAACAGCCGAACGGAGTGAGGCTGGTAATAGAGAGCAAGCCATGAAAAGTAACTTTTCCTCCAAATAAAATATGCTGTTTTTTCTTCAAATGTCGACAAATTAATGCAAAAACTCTCTTTTTAATAGTAATAATATCTAATTATTATTAAAGATAAATGGGTTCGCAAGGCGGCTTAGACCACGGTCGTAGGTGGCCTTGCTTAGACCGGTGTCGATGAATTTAACATAAAGCTGTCAGTGGACACTGTCAACAATAATTATTTTTTAAGATGGCGTCTCCGATTGCGTTTTAATTCCGTATTGATAAGCAGTTATTGAGTAAGTTCGATTAAATAATAACCACTTTGTTCCTAAATTAGTGATTTTTAGAAATGCAGTCACAAATTGAGTGATAAATACAAATTGTAGTTTAATAAATCTTGAGTTGTTGACGCTTATTTTGTTGTCTGTTTGTATTGTATCTATGTTGCTATGACAACACTTTTACCTCCGCCGGCGGAAAAGTGAAAAGTAAAGCTCCGGCGGAGGAAAAACGAAACTTCACGGCCGCCTACACAGTCGAGTAATGACGGATTTACTGACGTTTGAAGAAAAAAGTAATTCTTAAAGATCGTCTGCCGTAGTGCAAAAACACTTCGGATCGACTATATTATTCAAGTGTATTTTGATTATCTTTGATAAATGTAGTTCACCATTATAGTAAGCATCCCCTCTTTTTAAAAGCCGCCCCTTAGTTAAGTAATATGACCTGAGGCGGCAAACGGTCGGTTTTGGCATACCCCGATAGCCCAAAGTCGAACTGCATTAGTTAAAATTTTGATCACTGGGTTTCGGACCAGCTCCCCTACTAACTGTTGGACATATTCATAACATAAATACATACTTATTCTGTATGTACGTATGTAAACAGCATGTAACGACTATATCTTGAAAATTTTTTTCTTTAGCGTTATTTTAAGTATTCGGTAAACTATTGGATGCCCTATATTATCGAGGATAATTAATTTCGAATGGTTACGGGGGCTACCGTTGTCATATTACAAGCCCGAAATTTGACCCGAATCTTATAGTAATCACGAAAAAACAATTACACGCTAAACTAGCCGCAAAAAAGGTTACGCAATACCGACGTGCAACAAAATGGGTGTTCTCAATTGCTCATGTTGCGATCAATCTTTTGATTTAGATCGAAATCGAAATAAAAGTAAATTAGATTTATATAGCTGACACCTATGGCAGCGGCGGGGTCGGTATATCTTGCTGATCAACTATTATTATAATAATATAATTTTGGGTAATATTACATTACCGAGAGCAAGGAGAGATATAACGAGCAGATCAAGAACAAGCTTGTCAACTGTCCTGACGGATTGAGATCCATTTAGTCAGTTATCAAAGCTGTCAGTAAGGGTTTCTCAAACATGACAATCCCACCACAGACCAAAGATGATAACCCAATAGCGGAAACGGTCAAAGACAAAGCGAACATTCTCGCCGAAATGTTTGCATCAAATTCTGCCATCCTTAAGGAAAAACTCCCCCAACTATCCCGAAAGTGAATTCCTCAATGCCAGGCTGTCAAAGCGAAGTGAAACGAATACTCAAAGGTCTAGACACTAAAAAGGCCACAGGACCGGACGGCGCGGCGCCGGCGTTCCCGCAATAGTGCTTAGGAATTGTGCTGCTCAAGTACTAACTCCATTATGCAGGCTTTTAACCCGATCATCAGGTGCAACCAATTCCGAAGAAAGATCAAAACCCCGTTCCAAATAACTGCCGTCCAATTGCCTTAGTTCTCATCATGTCCAAAGTCATGGAGAAACTGATCAACGAATAGCTCTTAAAATATCTCGAATCGGTACGCATCATAAGCGATCTCCTGACTTACGTGACCTACCTGTGGACCAAAGCCAGCGAGTGCTACGGCTAATCTCGTGCAGTGGCGCTCGGCAATACTCGGCATATCCAAAGCATTTGATAGGGTGTGACATGACGGATTGTTAAGTGAATCGAGCGCACGGACTACCACCAGCACTGCTTCCAATTTTTTAAGGGATCGAAGCATTCAAGTCGGTATTAATGGACTTTCGGAGGAATTTAAAATCAATACCAGAGTTCCTGAAGGGTGCATATTATCTCCCACACTGTTCCTGCTCTATATCAACGATCTCTTAGACAGGACAAACAATTCTATTCACCGCTTTGCAGACGACAGCACTCTTATATCCTTATTCATGTCGTAGCGAGAAAATCAGATTGCTGTCATCAAAATCATTAACGTAGGAAAGGCTCAAACAGCTCTCTTCTTAAAAGAAGTAATCACCGCTGGATCTGACTTATCAATGACAGGACAAACACTGTCTCTGGCCTCATTCGTAATCTTGCTGGGCGTCAACGTAAAAAACAGCATATTTTGGCGTAGCCACGTCACCAAAATCGCCAAGTCAGCAGTACAAAAGTTAGTAGCACTCTCCTCCTCATCCTCCTAAATGCCGTCTGGCTTGAGGTTGGCCATCAAAATGGCAAATTCATCTATGTTTTGGGCTTTGTGCAGTAATGCATTTCCGTTAGTGCTAGTCCAGTCTCTTGTGTTTCTCAGCCACGATTTCCTCTTTCTTCTTAGACCTCGCTTTCCCTCTGTCTTTCCTTCTGTAATTAGTTGGATCTGATTATATTCTTGGTGGCGCATTATATGACCGAGGTAGACCGTTTTTCGAATTGTGATCGTGTTGACTAGATTGGAGCGAGTGTTCATTCTATTCAGCACTTCTTCATTGATTGTTCTGCTTATCCAGCTTATTCTTAGCATACGTCTATAAAGCCACATTTCGAAGGCGTTAAGTTTCTTCAGATCATCCTGTTTGAGAGTCCATGCCTCACATCCATACGTGACCACACGTAGCACTTTAACGTCCTTAGTCTTATGGATAACGCTAATCTTGGGTGGCATAACAGTTTTCGCATATTGATGAAGCCGGCCCTGGCGATCTCGATCCGTCTTTAGATTTCTTTGGAGTGGTCTAGCCGACTGTTTATTTCTCTGCCAAGATATATGTATCTCTTGACTTTTTCAACTGTTTCTCCTTTGATAGCGATGTTGTCGAGTTGTATCTGAGCATTTCGGCTATAAAAACCATGGTCTCTGTTTTTGATACATTTATGTCTAGGCCCATTGTAGCACTTGCCTCTGTCAGTGCGTTCATTAGACTCTGTAATTGGTCTCTTGTCTCTGCTATGACAACCGTGTCATCCGCGTATCTGATATTCTTTATCACGATGCCGTTTATCTCTGCTCCTTTCGGGCGGTCTTGGAGGGCGGTCCTGTTAATATATTCCGCATACACGTTGAAGAGCAGTGGGGACAGGAGGCAGCCTTTTTAGTAACAATATATTTGGTGTTGCCGTTTTCGGTTCTGATGCAACCTGAGTGATGCCCGTATGTATTGCGGATTATAATTATGTCGCCTCTGTCTAACCCTATTTCCTGTACGATTTGTATCAGTTTTTGATGTTTTATGCGATCGAACGCCTTTTTGTTGTCGACGAAACAAATGTGGAGTTCTTTCTGTACTTCCAGGTATCTTTCCGCCATAAGGGTCAATCCCAGAATAGCCTCCCTCGTGCCCCTCCCTCTTCTAAAACCGTATTGCGAGACGCTCAGATATTCTTCGCATTTTTTATATATGAGATTGAAGATGATCCTCATAAATATTTTGGCGGCGTGGCTCATTTGGCAAATGGTCCTGTAGTCTTCGCATTATCTTGCCTTGTTTTTTTTTAGGCATGGGGATGTACGTTTAGGTCAGCCAGTCTTCTGGGAGTTCACCACTTTCATATACTGAGTTGAAGAGGCAGGTCAGTTTGCTGATTGCCTCCTCACTAAAATTTTTGAAATGTTCCGCAATCGTGGAATCTTCCCCTGGTGATTTATTATCTAGTTTCTTTAATGGCCCGTGCGATCTCAGATGTTAGGATTGAAAGCAGGTTTACTACTTTGATTGAAGGACTCTATAGCACTCTATAGAGCAAAAAAGTTGTATACACCTCATTAGCTCTTACTGCTCTATAAGGCCCAAATAACACCATTTCTGGAATACTGTTCCCATGTATGGAGCTCAGCACCCAAACACTTGCTGAAGATATTGGACTCCATACAGAGGAGAGCAGTCAGTCTTGTGGATGATCCAGAGATGACTAAAGACCTTGATAGCCTTGAACATCGAAGAATTAGCGGACGGATCTCTCTACTATCGGAAGGTGCTCGAACGACCTGGCACTTATGATTCCGCCCAGATTTGTGCCAAACACCCGTCAGACACAAATTTCTCATCAACATACGATTCAGTTGCGAACCTAGGATGTGCTGTTACGGGACTCCTTTTTCTGGAGGACTGCCTTACTCTGGAATGAACCTCCGAGTAACGTATTTTTCTAAAACTACAATCCACAGCGCTTCAAGTCCAATATTCACCGACATATCCGCACGTTAAGTGGTATAGGATTTTTCTTTTGTGT